>JBAKBP010013729.1:0-61747 GCA_037953745.1 Lithodes maja | reverse complement strand
GTGGCTCTCGCTACAGCTCTTGCCTCACGCGAAGTCTTACCCAACTCTGCCTTGTTACACACCAAATCTGGGCCAGAGTCAACTCCCGTGTTTATTATAGGTCCAAGTACCGAATCACCGAGAAGTGCAGCAGAATCAATGTCCCTTTTCCTGCCCTTAGCAACCTTCTCCTGATCCTTCCTCCACTGTCCCCGAGGTTGAGTGCTAGGCTGTGCAGGAGCCGCAGAGCGAGATCGGGTTACCACACAGGCCATCTCATCCTGTTGGCACCTCCCAACCCATTCCCGATTCTCACCATCCACGTCGGCCGCCCTCTCGGCAACGACTAAGGGTGGAGTCCCGGAAGTGGGCACCGCAAAGTCGTTGCCGAGAAGAAGGTCGACGCCCTCAACTGGCAAACACTCAACGATCCCTACATCCAGCTCCCTGCACACCTCTCCCACTCTCAACTCCAACCTCACAAGTGGGTATGACCTCGTAGCATTTATACCCTGCACCACAACAACTCTGGCCGCATTTATCGGTTTCCCTGTGAAGTTCCTCAACAAAGTTTGCGAAGCCCCCGTATCCCTCAGCAAGTCAACCCTCCGTAGTTCACTCCCCCAGCTCACAAACCCGTGTCCCCGATGGTTACAGAAAGTGTCCCGGACAGGTGTCGAGCCTTCCGTACGCTTCTTTACCGCGTGTGCCTCAGCTGCTGACAACCTACCCCGGGCAGTTGCTGCAGCCTTCAGAGACACACCGATACTGTGAACCAATGACACCGGCTTAGCGGGAGTGTTACTAGGGCACTCACGTGAATAATGGCCTAGCTTCTGACATTTGTAACATTTCACATCCCCAATGGGCTTCTTCCCTTGTGCGGGCGAAGAAGGGGCCTGACCTTTAGTAAACGGGAGAGGCTTGTGTTTGTAGGTGTTATTAGGTGCAATGCATTTAGTGTGGTTATGTGTGTCATAGGATTTGTTATTATCGAAAACTCTGGTGGGTGGGGTATAGCGCCCCCTCTGCCCTGACTCAGCCCTCTGAGCGGCACCGCAACCACGAATCAATGATAATCTGAAGTCTGCCATCTTGGCAGCCTCCTCTACTGTCTTGGGACATTTTTCCTTAATGTTCAGCGTTAGATCGGTTCCAGTGCATTTGTAAAACTGTTCCAGATAGAAAAGTTGCTTAATTTCCTCAGCCGACTCTGCGTGCTCGGACCGAAACCAGTTATTACATGCATCTGTTAAGTCCCGTGCGTGCTCCATAAAACTGACATCGCTCTTCTTATTCACGCCACGGAACTTCAATCTATAAGTTTCGGGTTGCAGTTCGTAGGCCCGGAGCACAGCCTCCTTCACCAGTCCATACACTACACTCTCGTCCAGTGACAGTGCAGTGCATCGTAGGCTTTCAACCCCTTACCCACTAGACGTGATGAAACTAATGCTGCCCATTTAACCTCCGGCCAGTCATACTCACGACACTTCTTTTCGAAACGAGCAAAAAACTCAGTCACTGCTGTCTCATCAAATGCGGGTACTAACTTAATTAAATGCGAAAGTGAGTCTGTAACCCGGTGCCCACCACCGAGATGACGCCCTGTGGTCTCTACTCTAGACTTCTCGACATCCATTTCAGCCTGGTACCTGGTTGCATCCTGATTGGCTTGGATTCTAGCAACCTCTATGCGTTCTATACTAGCCTGTTGTATCTGAGTCTCCTGCAGCTTAAACTTAGCTAGTTCTAGCTGAAATAACATCTCAGGAGACAGGCCTGGGGGGGGAGAGCACAAAATGGGGGATCCACACCGAGACGTGTTTACGGGTAAGCCAGCTTGCCCTTGAGAACCCTCCTGCTGCATCGTGCTAAGACTCGCTGGCTGAGGGCCCAGCTCAGGGGTAGAGTGGAATGGAGGCTTGGAGGGAACCCCCCAAGACCCCACTCCACCCACCGCCCCATCGCCATCACCCAACAAACATGCCACCAAATTCTTCTTGGGCCAACTGTCAGGACAGTCCCGCCCCAAAACCGTGGCTAAACAGCGAAGACCGTAACAATCAATAGCCTGCAGGCGCTGTTCGGTCAAAGGTGTCTGCAAAAATGCCCGGGCATCCCTCTCTCCACTTATAACACTCCCCTCCCCAAACATCTGTTGTACTTGCTGGTTACTAGGCTGTACCGTGTTATCCTCCCCCGTAAATGATGAGTCATTAGACATAGTGCTGGTTATACAATTGCTGTTCATAAAAAAAAAAGAAGTGCTTATTACTAATTGCAGTCTCGACTCACAAAATGTTAAAGATGCTTGAATGACTCTACTCTAGACACCCCCAACGAAACAATCTGCAAGTCCACCAATACAATAATGACACAATAAAAATTCCTCCAATATGCAAGAAAATTCTAGCCAGCTCTACTAGGTAGCATAGAGTAGTTCTCCAAAAAACATGTGATAGGATACTACTGAATCCTGTGCAAGGTCGCCATTTTGTTACGGCTGGATCGGCAATACATATTCGGGATTCTTGATCGTAGGACAGAAATGGCTTATGTGACAACGACACGCTCGATTCCAGTCCCAAATACTATATGCTCCAGACAACAAAAGCACCAACGCCCTACAGAGTTATCGTCTATGGTAACGAGGTACCTTAACTCGGCGAAAGTGTACAACAGGGGTAGGCTATGAGGCTAAACTCCCTCAGACATTTATAGGTTACGTTATGACTAAAGAAATGCAATACTCAAGAAACTACGTTAATATTAAGCCTCTAATAATGTAGAATAGAAGCAGGCTAAAGGTATGACAGTGAAATGCTAAATGACAAATGTACACGCCTACTTGAAAGCGCGTGCACTAGAATAACTGTCCCCTACTAACATGCACTAGCATGTAGCATACAAGATGTTCATGATCCAGTAGATACCTAATAATACACATGGAAGGAACATAAATAGTAGTCACTTATTGTAATAATGAATCTATACTTGGAATAACTAAAAGGTTGCAGGCAACAGTACTGCGCCGGTAGCCTACTACCGCATAGGCTACTTCGCTTCTCTCACTCTGTCTCCCCTCTGAGTCCGTATGCGCCCTACGCAATAGAACTCCGGAAACAGCAGCAAAACGACAGTGCAGTTAATTGATACATGAAAGTATTAATAGTGTTGTCTTGTGTGTGAGTAATGTGTATTGTAAAGTGTTACATACATAAACTTAAAGAGAGCTGCAATGCATAGTAAAATAAAGATATCACCCACTCATCATCCCCATGTGTTCTAGCTAGCAGGCCAAGTCACAGGAACAACGAGTCCCAGCACCGAAAGCGAGAACCCAGGAAAAGACTGTAGAGAACACAAGGACAGATAAATTACGTTACTCTACTATACCGGCACTACGAGCGAGCTGTAGTCTCTGGTACTGCACTCGCTCCTGGCTCGGTAGGCAAATCAAGGCTAAGTCCTCACCCCTCTACAGACAACTCCTGGGCATGGTCGGGCTCTTACACATGGCACTAGTCTAGTCACAAATTGGATGATGAGCTGGGCATATAACTCGTGAACATGTAGAACGTTCACCAACTATCCTCATCAAGAAGATCGCTGTTCACATTAACCCCTTAAATCTAATACATGTAAATATATGCTTGTCCTAAGAGTAATACGAGAGGTGAGTGCTGAAACTCCTTTAGGACCTCAAGGGAAGGGTATGCATTTAAATAGAGAGAAGAATGAAATGAGAGTAATGTCGTCAGAGAGAAAGAGTGCAACCGTGAGAAATTGGGAGAGAGGGCAAGGGATGTTAGAATCTCAAAGGTTCTAGGCAACCTGGTCATAGAGCACACAGCGAGCCTCCAGGCAATGTGCTGTACGACAACATGGGCAGCCCAGGCAGCATAGGCAGGCGGCAATGTACTACCAACCCTGTCGCACCTAGCTATAAGCGCAGGGCTGCCAACCGGTCCATACGTCTGGCAACCCCCCCCCCCCCCCCCGGCTGCGTGGCGCACCGCTACCCTCTCGCTCTGAAGTCCAACTCACTCTCTCTCTCTGAATTCCTATTGTCTCATCTATCAACTTCTCTATTGATACTACATATTAAATGGAAGGTCTCGACATGGCTTAAAACAAAACCCACCACTGGTTAGCAAATGACGAGACCTTTGCAGAGATACAAAGAACATAGTTATACGTTGTCACACTCAATATAAGCAGCCAGCACGGTACAACGCGGTACCGTGGCGGTACAGTGGAGTACCAAGGAGTACAATCAGGTTGCGTTGCCACGCACTGGGCGTCACACCTTTAACTGATCCGAAACAGCTATAACAGAAACTATATCAATAAAGTGCTCCTCTCGAAAGGTCTTAATATTCCCTGAGCTTTATGGCCGACTATGGAAGGCAGGAAGGGGAGGCTGAGGTTGATGAACGGGAGGGAAGGTCCTCACTAACATGAACGGTGTGGAACTGTTCAATGATGACATGTTGTAGGAAGTGTTTGGCTGTGGCTTGGTGTGGCAAGTGGGAGACAAGTATTGCTGGCAGTTATTATAGTATTTAATGCTCACATAATAAACAACTTTGTAATACCACGCATCCTCCTCACACATTTATTTTGCTTAAGGCAACAATGTATTTATTAGATATGATTTTAAAACAAATCCAGATGCATAATGATAAAGGCATCAACATATTGCCTAAAATGCCGGAAGATTACATTAATATACCCGTGCAAACAGATGTGGACCAGTTGGACAAAACATAAAAGAGCAAAACACTGTATGTACAGAGGAAAGAGAGAAGTAATGACTGACAGGAAACATGTGTAAAGGAGATGAAGGAATATATAGTGACTTGAAGAGGAAGGTTGCAAGAGGAAGTGGTGGGAGAAGGGGAGTTGAATGATTGGATTAAAGGGAACGGTAAAGAAAACAATAACAACAATGTATGAAGGCAACATTTGTGGGATAGCTATTAAATATATACGGTAGGCAGGCATGAAGAGACGGTTGGATTTGGGACTATTATTAATTAAAGGATATATAACGGAAACTGGATGCGTAAAGGTCAAACAAAATGACTAGAAAAAGACAAGCAAGATATATTTTGCATGGATAATAAATATATTAACAAAACAAGAGGAAGAGTTATATTATACGACTGTTAGCCTATGATACCAATATACATATAAACAGTAAGGACAATCACCTGGGCGTAGTTTGATTACGATGTGGAGGAGTAAACAAAATACGAAGGGAGTATATGAAGGGGAAGTCTAAGATTAGGAAGGATGAAAATATATATACGCAAATACGATATATAAAACATAGAAGAGTTGCTGGAGATAAAAGGTTTTGGTTTGATGAAAGGGAGGGAGGGATGTTGAAGGAATGTTTGATATGAAGGAGACCAGCCGAGGGGAAGAGAAGTGATTGGTGATAGTAGGGAAAATATGAGACAGATTGGTGGAGGAAGCGGAGAGGAAATATATTGGAGAAGAGGATCAAAACAGAAATAGCCAGTATAGGAAGAGATGAAGGCAGAAAGGTGAAGATAACAGGAAAGAGCATACGTGGTGATTGGTAAGTGATTGGACTAACGAAAGTTAATTAAAATTGGAAAGTATTTGGATGAACAAATGGCTGAATGAAAATTAGGGATAATACCGTGATAAACCATGGACAGCCAAGACTCTAAGATAAATATTGGAGAATGGACAGGATCATTGATAAAGACCAAAGAGAGAAAACTGACTGAAGGATGGTGTATGAGGAGTTTACTTAACCTAGATGAGAGCATGTTAAAAGTAGAACAGCTTGGAGGCTAATAAAAAAATCATGATTGGTAAGGTAACAGACTCTCTCTCTCTCTCCCGTCGTTTATACTTAAAGTGTTAGCGCTGCAAATGGGAATTAAATCAAGCCAAGTAAACACACTGGTGGGGAAACATACACTAATGGTAAACCGGCCGAACGTTGATTATAGCAAGAGTTGGAGGAAGACGAACAGAAGAAAAGAAGGGGAACATGGCAAGAGATAGAGGAAGAAGATAAGAAGATAAGGGGAGCATGACAAGAGATAGAGGAAGAAGATAAGAAGATAAGGGGAGCATGACAAGAGATAGAGGAAGAAGATAAGAAGATAAGGGGAGCATGACAAGAGATGAAGGAAAGAAGATAAATAAGAATGTGAGAAAAGATAAGCACGAAGCAAATGATGGAGTTAAATGACAGCAAATACAAAAAGAGAGAAGTTAGGAACACACAAACATTGAAAGTATCAAAACTATAAAATATCAAAATACGAACAAATGAAGAAAAACTAATATGCCAACGTAGAACAAAAGGGAAATCTTACATACTGTACATAAACGATAAAGACAAGGAGAAAGAAACAAACGAAGAAAACGATGGTTCAGAAGAAAATGCGGAGAAAAGAAAACCAAACTAAGTGGAAAAGACTGACATCTGATGCAGTTGGAAGAGAGACTAGATTAGCCCTCGATAAACTGAGATGATACTGCCCGAGCCTTGAACTGGATATAGTCTCGTAGCTTCTGTATCCTAGGAAGCAAAGGGAAATGTAATACCACTTATGTTGACATTACAGTAAAATAACAAGATAAATACAATTACCTACTACCGTAACGTAATATTATATTTGGGCATGTAAAACAGTGTATGAAGAGAGAGCGAGAGAGAGAGAGAGAGAGAGAGAGAGAGAGAGAGAGAGAGAGAGAGAGAGAGAGAGAGAGGGGGGGGGTAAGGAAATAAACTACTGTAGGAGAAGACCTTAATGAAAAAGTGAAAAGTGAAGTGGGAAGAGAGTTCAATGCAACAGTAATTGGGCAAGTACACCAAATAAAAAGAAACGGGCATAAATAGAATAAATGAATGAAACTAAAAAGACTATTACATTATTGACAAGCTATAATTTAGAAGAAAGGGAAGTGTAGGTCAGGAGGAAAGCATTAATGTTAAACTTCAGAGGGAAGTGGATTTGATTAAAGACAAAAATCTAGCTTTCAAGCTTAGCCAAGAGGAAATAAAGTCAAGTAAGGGGAAAAGGGAGGAAGTTGATGAAAAATTGTATTCATGGCAGGTTGTTAAAAATACGGGTGGGAAAGTCACACTCAAGAAGCAGGATAGTAGAATAGGTATGAGTGTGACAAATACATTCTCTCCTTTGCGAGACGAATGTGAGGGAAAAGATAGTACAAAGGAGTACAAAGGAGTACAAAGGAAATCAAGCAACAACAGGTCTAGTGACCCTTCTAGGCTGCTTGTCCTCCAAAACACTGAGGATCAAGTGTCCAAACAGTGGTTTAGAGTGGGTAAGGGAACATTGGAAAGGGAACTACTGCCCTAGAACTAATGTCCGTGGCAGGATTAGGAAGTTAGTAGGGGACAGATGGGTTAGTGACTGAGGGGGGTATACAATAAAGTTATTCATTTACAAACGCAGTCAGTCGCGGGTTTGATGCGAGATATTTGTCTAAGCGGAGTTTAAATGAATCAACGGTGCTGCAGTCTATAACGTCTCGGGGAAGCCCATTCCACAAGTTGACAACTCGATTGAAGAAGAAATTCTTAGATTCGTGTGAGTTAAAAGATTTACCAATAATTTTGCAACCGTTTCCCCGCGTGTAATTAGATTGGTCGATAGTGAAGTACTTACTACAGTTCATATTGTCGATGCCTTTGATGATTTTGAACACTTGAATTAAGTCGCCTCTTAATCTGCGCTGGGTTAAAGGAAATAGATTTAATTCTCTAAGACGCTCTTCGTATGGTTTGTTCTTTAGGCTAGGTATCATTTTGGTAACTCTACGTTGAACTCGTTCTAGCTTGTTTATATCTTTTTGGTAATAAGGGCACCAGGATTGAACGCAGTATTCCAGAAGAGGGCGGACTAAGGAATTGTAAAGGGTTAGGATAACATCTTTGGATCAAATGACCTGCCTATAAAGCCAATTATTTTGTTTGCCTTCTTAACAACTTCTGAACATTGTTGACTCGGTTTTAGGTTACTCGATATTGTTACTCCCAGATCGGTTTCTTTGTTTACATTCTTAAGCTGAGTGCCATTCATCGAATAGTTTGCTTTCTCATTTAGGTATCCGATATGTAGTACTTTACATTTATCCGCATTAAAACTCATTTGCCAAATTTGGGCCCAACATGACAATTTATCTAGATTGTGGTGCATATCGTCAACTTGTTCTTTTGAGAGTACACTATTTGCAATTTTTGTATCGTCAGCAAATTTCGAGATTGTACAGGTGAGACCCTCATCTATGTCGTTGATGTAAATTAGAAAGAGAATTGGTCCTAGTACCGATCCCTGGGGTACCCCACTACTTACATTGGTCCATTTAGATGCCTTACCGTTTATGACTACTCTTTGCTTTCTGTCGCTGAGCCAATTTTCTATCCATTTCAACACACCGTCTTGTATTCCATGCGCTTTTAGTTTTAGCAGTAATCGTTTGTGGGGAACTTTGTCAAAGGCCTTTTGAAAATCAAGGTATATAATATCTACAGCTTTACTCTCATCATAGAGGTTGAAGATATCGTGGAAGATGTCTAAGAGGTTTGTTAAACAGGAACGTTTTTTACGAAAGCCGTGTTGAGTATCTTTAAGTAAGTTATTTGCCTCTAAGTGATTTACGAGTCTGTCTCTTATGACCGTTTCTAGCATTTTACATACAATTGATGTTAAGCTAATTGGACGATAGTTACTGGGTAGGGATTTGCTGCCTTTTTTGAATATCGGTGTTACGTTGGCTAGCTTCCACTGATCAGGCATAGTCCCAGACTGCAAGGATTCATTGAATAGCAATGTCAGTGGTTTGGAGAGCTCATCCTTAGCTTCCTTTAGAACTCTAGGTGAGATTGTATCAGGTCCAGGCGTTTTATTTACCTTGAGTTTATCTAAACAATTCAATACTTCTCTCTCTGTAACGGTGATATTGCTTAGAACATCTGAATTATCAATCTGAATCGGCGATGGTGTAGGGATATCACTGAGGTCTTCGGTTGTAAAAACTGATGCAAAGAAGGTATTGAGGGCATTACTCATTTGTACTTCGTCTTTGGTGTATTCTCCATTTTCATCGACTAACGGCCCAACAGTTGAAGTAACTACTTTTTTCTTTTTTAGTCAGGATAAGGGAGGGATAACCGAAGTGCCTGCCGCCGACTCAGCTCCAACCTCTGACGCTGTGCTACCTACCACCACCACTACCCCCACCACCACCAAGGAGCTTCTGCCACCACCGGGGGTTCTCCAACTGCAGCTGCTGGATCCTCCCGAGGGAAAGGTAAGTCTGTGTCCCGAGAAGGTAAGTCTGTGTCGATTGTGGGCGACTCCATGGTAAGACATTTAGTTAGGGCTACCCGCACTAAACTTAGGAAGGTTGTGTGTCTGCCTGGCCATGGAGTTGGGAGGGTTTTAGAGAAGATGGACCACATCTTGGAAGATAGTAGAGATAACCCCATTATCTGTCTCAGTGCCGGGAGTAACGGTTGGTAAGGGTAGAAGTGAGGAACTGCTGCAGCAGTATCGGGATGTGTTAGATAAAGTTAGGATGAAGGGAGGGATCCCTGTAGTACATTGTATCCTACCCAGAAGAGGAGTTCCCAAGGAATGGACATCCAGGGCGATTGGTGTCAATTGCCGTTTGGAGAAATATTGCAAAGAAAAAGCAATACCATTCATTGATAACTGGTTTAGTTTCTATGGGAGAGATGGGATGTACGCAAGGGATGGGGTTCATCTTTCACGGTTAGGGGTTTCTACATTAGCTAGTTCTTTAGATAGGGTGGTTGTGGGGTTTTGAACAGAAATATTGAGAGTGTAAATGAGAGGTTAAATGGAACAATTTTAGCGTCAGGCGAAAGCGATAAGGATATTCAGTCTCATGCTAAAAATGATGACTATAATGCAAATGATAGTAGTGATGGTGCAACGGAAGATGGAAATGTCGCTAAAAACAAAGGTAAATTAGGTATAAAGAAAAGAAGTAAATTGAGAGTATATTACACAAACTGTAGGAGTCTATGTAACAAAATGAACGAACTTAGAGCCCTTGTTAGCAAAGAAAAATATAGACATAATAGCGCTAACTGAAACGTGGATTAATACAGAAACCAGGCATTTTTTAGCAGAATTTTATATACCAGGATATAGTTTGTTTAAATATGACCGAACAAGTAAGAGGGGTGGCGGTATAGCAGTGTTTGTCAGGAGTACATTAAAAAGCTGTATTAAATCAGGTATTAGACTAAATAACGATAATGAAAGTGTTTGGGTAGAGGTTAACGAAGGTAGTGAGACCATAGTTATTGGAGTTATGTATAGACCGCCAAATATGAGTAGATATGACGGAACGTCATTATGGGAGGAAATTTAAATGGCATCAAGGTTTAGCAATGTGTGCATTATGGGGGATTTTAATTTTCCGAATATAGATTGGCAGCATCAAATAGGAGACTCTGATTCTGAGGAGTTTATAGAGGTAGTACATAATAGTTTTTTTTTCAATTCATAGATACGCCGACTAGAGGTAATAATATTCTCGATTTAGTTTTCAGTAACAATGAACATATGGTAAATAATGTAGAGATAAGGGACCCCCTAGGAAAATAGTGACCACAATTCTGTGTATTTTAATATACAATGGAAAGGTAATACCAGAGAGAATACAACATTAATACCTGACTTTAGAAAAGCCAATTATGGTGGGTTAAGAAGAGCCCTATTAGCGGACCCTATGGTCAAAAAATTAAGTCGATCCAGGTGTCCAAATGAGTGTACCCCTTCTCAGGCACCTGTCATCTTAAGTCAGGAAGAGACGTCAACCTTGGTAGATACATACGATAATTTTATCAAGTCAGTATTCAATACACAAAATAAATACATCCCCAAAAGAAAATTTAGATCAACACAGAACCAACCCAAATGGATGAATAATAGACTATTAGATCTTCTAGGACAAAAGAGAGGAATATATAGAAAAAATAGAAAAGGCGAAATTCACCTACTTGCTTACTATGAGAATCTATCAAGACAGGTAAAAAAGGATATTAGGAAAGAAAAAATAAATTATGAAATTAAGGTTGCCAATGACTCAAAAAATAATCCTAAAGCTTTTTACCAACTATATAAATCCAAGGTTAGAGATGTAATTGGTCCCCTTAAAACTTCGATAGGAGAAATGACAGAAAATGATTTAGAAATGTGCAGTACATTAAATAGTCAATTTCTTTCCGTTTTCACTAATGAAAATTTGGCACAGTTTCCAGAAGTCCGTAAGGTATATAGCGATAGTATAGAAAATAGGTTAAGTACGGTTACTATAAGTAGAAATGATGTGCTTAAGGAAATTGACAGACTGAAACCTCATAAATCGCCTGGTCCTGATGAGGTATATGCTAGAGTATTAAAAGAATGTAGGGATGAGTTAAGTTACCCATTAACATTTTTATTTAACAAGTCATTGGAGACAGGTATAGTTCCAGAAGCTTGGAAGCTTGCAAACGTAGTTCCGATCTTCAAAAAAGGTGACAAATCAATAGCATCCAATTACCGTCCCATTAGTCTTACATCAATCATAGGAAAGCTACTAGTCAATTATTGCTAGTAAAATTAGAAACCACTTAGATACATTTAATTTAATAAATTCTTCTCAGCATGGATTCACTCAGGGACGTTCTTGCCTTACTAATTTGCTTAGTTTTTTCTCAGAGGTATATGAAGCAGTAGATAATGACAAGTCATATGATATAATATATTTAGATTTCAGTAAAGCTTTCGACAGAGTCCCCCATGAGAGATTGATGAGAAAGGTTGAGGCGCATGGAATAGGTGGGGCGATGTTGGGATGGATTAGGTCATGGCTAATTGGTAGGAAGCAGAGAGTCAGTATAAATGGTACGAAGTCAGAATGGGGAGCAGTCAAAAGTGGTGTACCCCAGGGATCTGTATTAGGTCCTCTGTTGTTTGTTATATACATAAATGACCTTGATTTAGGTATAACTAGTAGGAAAAGTAAATTTGCAGACGATACCAAAATGGGGAGAACAATTGATTCAGATAGAGATATAGAGTGCCTCCAAAGGGATCTAGATACCTTACACGAATGGTCAGTAAATTGGCAGATGAAGTTTAACATTGACAAATGCAAGGTATTAAAGATAGGGAAGATGCATACAAATGTTAAATATAAACTAGCTAATGTGGAATTAGAAAACTCGAATTGTGAGAAAGATCTAGGTGTGTTTGTTAGCAATGATTTGAAGCCTAGACAACAGTGAATAAGCGTTCGAAACAAGGCAAACAGGATTCTCGGGTTCATCTCAAGGAGTGTGAGTAACAGAACTGCTGATGTTATCTTAAAACTTTACTTGTCATTAGTGAGACCCCATATGGATTATGCTGTTCTATTTTGGTGTCCTTAATACAGAATGGACATAGATTCATTGGAGAGAGTACAACGTAGAATGACAAATATGATCCATAATATTAGAAATCTTCCGTATAAAGAAAGGTTGAAGAAATTAGGCTTACATTCGTTAGAGAGACGCAGAGTTAGAGGGGATATGATAGAGGTGTTCAAGTGGGTTAGTGGGATTAACAAAGGGGACATGACAAATGTACTAAAGCTCAGTGATAGCGAAAAAACTCGTACCAATGGTTTCAAATTAGATAAATTTCGTTTCAGAAAAGATATAGGCAAATATTGGTTTGGTAACAGAGTTGTAGATGGGTGGAATGGACTACCAAGTGCTATAGTGGGATTAAAAACGATAGGGAGCTTTAAGATAAAATTGGATAAGCATATGGACGAGAAGGGTTGGGTGTGAAGGGGGATCAGCAGGGTTGGGCCAATCAGCGCTCTGCAGACCCCGTAATCCTGCGTTAATCTCTAACCGTTTTGGTAAGATGATCCTCAGGGTATTAGAGTGTTGAGCCTATAATTGGGCTTTGTAATTGGGGTTGTGTGGGACAGGGATCTGCCTTGCTTAGGCCAATCGGCTTTCTGCAGACTCCCATTTTCTTATGTTCTTATGTTCTTATAAATGTGGATGGAAGTGGAAAGGATGGTTAATGTTAAACGCCTTTGCTTATCTTTGTACTGTGTTCTTTATACTGAGGGAGTTTAATAAATCACTAATACCGTGGTTTATACTGACCAAAGCACAACATGTTAATAGTTGTCCAGTCTCTGCGTACTAAAGGATCACAACTTAGGCCCAACTTCACTCGCCAAATGAAGGAAAAAAATCGCTTAACTGCATCGCATTACTGTCAAATTGGCCCAGCACCTTCCTGGCAGCTATGAGGCACAACAAAATATATTGTGACCCACCCAGTGCGTTGCAACGCAACCTGATTGTACTCCTTGGTACTCGAATGTACCGCCCGTGATCTGGCTACCGTCAGCCGCTATTGTTACGACCGGGCACTCGGGTACACTAGGGCTCTTACACAGGACTCGAGTATGGCTCGCTGCCACAACGGAAACACACGATCCCAACCCCAGAGTACTGCCAGCCGAACAAAAAACGCCACTACCCTCCAGAGTTCTATCTGCTATAACGGGGTATACAAGAACTCGGTACTAGCGTTTCACACAACAGACTAATAACAAGACGGGAGTTATCTAGTCTGGTCAACAATCAAACAAAGAAGAAAGTACTACAACACTAAAGAATAGTGTTGGCCGAAGCCGAAGTAATCCACCCTTGAACTAAGAACTTAAGAAGTCCTCCACCCTCTACTTCGGATCGGCACTATTACGTTACGTTAAACAATAGTCCTCGAGCATCGAGCAAGGAATCTTCTGATAAGTTAGATGCTTCTCGAATACTCATAAGAAGTAAGTATCGGATTTTGAACAGCAATTTAATGAATAACTCACTGGTAATTAAAGGCTTTAAATTGACATAAGAAGAATTATAAGGATAGGCAATAGGAAATGGCAAACATTAAGAAGAAGTACTCTGACAATGCACTGGCAATAGCCTACTAAGATTGTGCTCGTGGGCCACTAATCTCTAAAGTAGCTAAGCGTGCCACACATGAAATCAATAGTGCATAAACAATAATATACATAAGGAGAAGCTTCAATACTATACTGTATCTGCTGGTCGAGCAAAGTCTAGCTGGGATACATAAGGTTAAGAGACAATGGCTGAGCAAGCGGCTCGTAGCCTAGCGAGGTCCTTAAGACTGTGCGGCCAAATTAAGTTAATTGACGGGATGCTCTCTTGAGAGATCCAGATCACTAGTATCTGGTTCTCTCCTGGCGATCCTCTCAAAGTCAAGCAAATGAGATAACACAGTGTTGGGTGGCATAGGCAAAAGCCCTCACTCGCAACACAGTGCTAAACTCCCACGGTACACAGTCAGAAAGACCACCTAGGCGTTCCACGTCTCCGTTGCAATTGTACTGGTTCAACCGCAACCTAGTACTCATAGGAAATCACAACTCAGAAACCCTATCCCAGTCTAGCATTGCCTAAACCAGCAGAAAACAGGAACATGAATAATCGCACACAGGGAAATGCATATACGAGTGCAACAAACATCAATCAATCCTATTCTAGTTAACCCTTCCAAAAATAGGCTATCTAACAGGCACTTATCTCGTGAGAACTCAAGCGATAATACTTTGGCTGACTAAATCTGCACCAAAGGGGTCGTGGAGGTTAAACAGGGACGAGAAGAGAAGAAGATAGGCTGTTCAGAGAGTAGAGAAAGTTCACATCAGTCGGAAGAATATGGATAGTTGCAAGGGATATGAGAAGTCGCTTTGCCTGATGAGTTCTGAAGAATGGTGGCAAGAACCTCTCTTTTTATACTCGGCCCTCTAGCGGCATATCTCAAACTACTTAAGGACCGCCCACTAGCAATCATTACGTAATATTCTCTCTCAATCTGGGATCGACAAAGGATTTCCCACGCGCTTAGAAGGAGGAGGGAGGAGGGAATTAGGCCTACCTGCAGCGTGGCGCACTCACTGTTCCCCGTTACGTAATATCTCTCTCTCTCTCCTCTCATCATTACATATAAGTCCCACACACAATACTTATAACTAATGATATAAAATAGAACTCGTTGACTCAGATGAAAACAAAATACATATTTATAATACTTATAGTACAACGGCTCACATAAACTAAGTTAGGAAACTCTACACAGACTACAGCCAAAGTTCCTGCCCTGACGATCCTAGCGAGAGTGGGGCCTGACTGGGCGTTCTGTACAGCATGCTCATACTCGACATGCGTCACACCTCCCCCCAAGATTTTACTTGCTCAACCCTGAGCTAAAATCTGATATACAGAACCCCATCAAACCCCTCACACCCAGCGACCGCATGGCACTAAAACAACGCTGAGTTTATCACTAAAACACATCTTATAAAAAAAAAAAATTCACATTTCATAACTCCTCCCAACAATAGTAAAAGATATAATATCATGCTCCCAGAGCGAGCTTACAGCAGCTCAGCCGTTTGATAGTTCGTGGACTACTCAAACTCTATAGGCTATGACAAACTTATACAATTATCTATATAAAAAAGAAAGAGTTTTTATATGATTTTTATATTTTAATATGTTTTTTCCGGCTGCACTATAAGGGCAGCCTATTTTCTTCTATACCAAACGCTCAACAATCCTGCTTTACGACCCAATACGCTGGGCTACAACCGCGAGCCAACAAGCACCAAGCGCAAAATACTATTCAAACTAAAGCAGGAGGCTACCCGTGTGTCAATTTACCCAGGATCATATACCCTTGAACGACCATCTGCAACCACGTTGTCACAACCGGCAATATGGCGTATGTCCAGGTTATATATCAATAACCTTAGTGACCACCTGGTCAGCCTCATATTCCGATTGTGAAACTGGTCCAAGATCTTGAGAGGGTGATGAGCTGGGTAAACTACAACGACCGGACCATAGGCTGGAACATAGACCTCGAAATGCCCCAGCGCATCATCGTCCTTTTCACTTTCATTCATCAGGTTCTGAAACGTTGCTAGTGCATTCTTAAGTCCGTCAGGCATAACATTGCACTGGTAGGTACTCCCGTCCACAACAAAACCACATACCTCTTTAGCACGCTCGGACAAAGTTACAAGCAACGACCACTCACGACATTCCTTATCCCTCAGATCCTTCGTCCACACGTAATCCAGCTCTGCTTGCACCATAGGCTGTCGAGCAGGATTTATACGGTAGGGAATTAAACTGAGCCTTGCACTATCTCCAGCCTGCATGTCGGATTCCACCCCGTACATCAGGCCTGGAGAAGCAACAAACATGCGAAAGTACTGCCATAGCCTAGCAAACAACTGCCATGCACTGTCTCCACGAACAACATGCCTAGTGCCCTCCCACAACCCAGCCGAGACCGCAGCTTCTAACCTGTAGTCTCCCTCCTTCTCCACCTTCGTCCCTAGAACAGCCAGGTCATGAGAGGGACAATCAGTACCACCTGTGCAGTCACTCCCACAGTTCATTATTGCTAAGGCTTCCCCGCCGATACCGTACATGCGCACCCCCACATTCCTTGTGACGACATCTGCCTGCTCAGCATCACCGCTTTTATTGACATGGCCAGATACAGTCGGTCTATGGTAGGGCTGTTGCATTAGACTAGAGCAACATTGGGAGGCTATGCGACGACCGGGCACTGCGATACCACAGCCGACCTTACCAATCTGCTCAATGTCCTCCTTTTGACCACCACCCTTGGCAGCCATGGGTCGACCCTGACCTGGCAACCATGCCAAAGCCTCGTCGCCCACCTTAAACCACCGAAACAACGAGGCTAACGGTCTTTCAACAGTCACGTGACCTGCCCGTGGAACATCTTGCACCGCCCGAGTTGTGAGACTCAGGGGCTCGGCACGACCAGTGGGGTATGAACCGAGCTGGTGCTGGAGTGCTGCACACTGCTGCTCAGGCAGGCGCTCTAGCGCTTCCACAGCCACCAGACTCGTGTCCCCCGCCCACGGCTCCGCCGAGACATAACAATCCCTACTCTCCTCCACCTGTGCCCTACTGCCCCCCTCTCCTTCTCCACCTTGGCCGCGGCAGACCAACGCAGGGACAGTAGGCTGCTCAGGTGGTTGCCTCACAAACTCCTCCAACAGGTTCACATGACATGCTTCCCCGTCCTCGTGTTTAATCTCGACAGCACCATTACCACACTTCTGAACTTCCGGATCCTCCAACTGCAGTTTACAAATATCTGAGGGAACCAACTTGTCTAGATGCTTCCGAAGCAACCCAAGTCCTTCCCCAATATCAAACTGAGCAACCCTTTTTTCTCTCCGTGTGCAACGTTGCTGCCTCGGAGTCTCTTCCTGCCCTACCTCCTCACTAGCTGTGACAGGTCCTGGGGCCTCTCCAGACTCTAACATAGGTGCCAATACTGAATCACCCAGGAGAGCCGCCGAGTCAAAACTCTTAAAACCAACTCCAGCTTTAGCCTCCTCCTGTTGATCGTTCCTCTGCTGGTCTGAAGACGGAGGACTAGGCTGTGACACTTTAGCTGCCCGAGCTCGGGTGACAGCACACGCCATGGGTTGTGCCTGGCACCGCTCGACACACTCTTGCTCTTCCCTACTCACGTCGGCCGTCCTCTCGGCAACGACTAAGGGTAGAACCTCAGAAGCGGGCATTGCAAAGTCGTTGCCGAGAAGAAGGTCGACGCCCTCCACTGGCAGTTTCTCCACAATCCCGACATCCAATTCACGTGTCACACCATCCACCTCCAACTCCAACCGCACCAGCGGGTATGACCGAGTTGCATTAATACCCTGCACCACTACCACCCGAGCCGCATTTATAGGGTAGCCAGTCAAGTTATTCATCAGAGTCTGGGAAGCACCTGTATCACGCAAGACCTCTACTCCATGCTTGCGCCCCGCCCACATCACGCAACCCCGTCCTCTATGGTCGCAAAAAACATCCTGAGCAGGGTTCGAGCCTCCCAGGTGCTTCTGCATTGGCTGTGCCTCAGCCTCTGACGAACTGCCCCGGGCAAACTCAGAAAACTTCGGAGACACACCAATGTTGCAGGCCAAAGACACAGCTGCTGTAGGTGGTTTGCTAGGACAGACTCTTGCAAAGTGCCCCTTTTCATGACAATGATAACACTCCAACTCCCCTCTGGGCTTCCCTTGGTACTGGGAAGGGCCCGGCCCCTTCTTAAATGGGACGGTGCTAGTCTTGTGGTCAGTCTTGGTATCATAGCTCTTGTACTTGTTTGCATAATGTATATCACTAACTCGGGGGGGTGGGGCGTCACGCCCCTTGTTACCTGCCTCACTACGCTGGGCAGACCCGCACCCACGAATTAGTGATAGCCGGAGGTCAGCCATCTCAGCTGCCTCCTGTAGAGTTTTAGGGTTCTTTTCTTTAATAGTTAAAGTCATATCTGCACCAGTACACTTATAAAACTGCTCGAGCAGAAACAGCTCAGTCAACTGTTCGGCCGTCTCAGCTTTCTCAGAACGTGTCCAGTTAGCAAGTGCATCTTTTAAGTCCCGGGCATGTTCAAGAAAGGTCGCCTCCCTAGTCTTCGTAACACCCCGAAACTTCAATCGATATGTTTCTGGTTGCAACTCGTATGCCCGTAGGACAGCTCTCTTCAATTCTGGGTAGTCAATGCAAGACTCTAAAGGCAGTGCATCATAAGCCTTCAGACCCTTACCCGTAAGTCTTGAGGAGACCAGAGCTGCCCACTTCTCTTCAGGCCAATTATGCTCCCTACACTTCTTCTCAAAACGATTAAAAAATTCTGTGACTTCAGTTTCACTAAATGCCGGCACCAATTTGACTAAGTGGGACAAGGACTGCTCTCTTACTTGGCCCTCACGGCCCATCCGAGTCCCTGTCGACTCTGCACGAGTCTTATCTAAATCTATTTGAGCACAATATTTCTCTGAGTCGTACCTAAGCTCAGCCTCATGCCTCCTAATCTCAGCCTCAATCTCCTTCTCCTGCTTCCTAGACTCAATCTCATGCTTCCTAGTCTCATTCTCCTGCTTCCTAGACTCAGCCTCAATCTCCTGCTTCCTCGCCTCATTCTCAATTTTAGCAAGCTCAAGTCTAAATATCATATCTGGAGACAGGCAGGAAGAGGGAGCTGCCACTACTGAAGGAGGGGGGGCAAAAACTGGGGAACCACCATGTGCACCGCCCGAGGGCACTCCAATCTTCCAATTCTCATCCCTCTGTGGGAGGGTGCTAACCTCCGGTACTTGAGTGGACGGCACTGTGGGAGTCGAGTGAGAGGGGATCTGGGGAGGAACCCCCCCAAACGCCCTCTCCTCCGAAACCCCATGTCGCCCACGCAACACCCAGGAAATCAGCTCCCCCTTGGACATCCCTCCTACATTGGATAGACCCAAAACCTTGGCTATCAGGTGCAAGCCATAAACATTCACCCCAGTCAGCCTCTCCTCCGTCACATGGTACTGCTTACTCACAAAAAGTCTAGCATCCTCCTCACTAGTTACTAACGGCACCTCCTCAAATGGCATCTCTCGCTCCTCGTCAATACTAGGGCACGACATACTGAAGTTCACAAAAAATTCTCGAGACAAAAGTGTTAAACTCCCTTATGTAAGCACTAATTACTAAATTAACTGGAGTCTCTTAAATGCTCTCCTAATTGCCTTACAAAAAAAAATATTCTTCAATATGCACGCTAAAGTACGAACAAACAAATGTTGTACAACTCTGCAAAAAATTATACTGTTCACAAAATCCTAAGCAAGGTCGCCATTTGTTACGACCGGGCACTCGGGTACACTAGGGCTCTTACACAGGACTCGAGTATGGCTCGCTGCCACAACGGAAACACACGATCCCAACCCCAGAGTACTGCCAGCCGAACAAAAAACGCCACTACCCTCCAGAGTTCTATCTGCTATAACGGGGTATACAAGAACTCGGTACTAGCGTTTCACACAACAGACTAATAACAAGACGGGAGTTATCTAGTCTGGTCAACAATCAAACAAAGAAGAAAGTACTACAACACTAAAGAATAGTGTTGGCCGAAGCCGAAGTAATCCACCCTTGAACTAAGAACTTAAGAAGTCCTCCACCCTCTACTTCGGATCGGCACTATTACGTTACGTTAAACAATAGTCCTCGAGCATCGAGCAAGGAATCTTCTGATAAGTTAGATGCTTCTCGAATACTCATAAGAAGTAAGTATCGGATTTTGAACAGCAATTTAATGAATAACTCACTGGTAATTAAAGGCTTTAAATTGACATAAGAAGAATTATAAGGATAGGCAATAGGAAATGGCAAACATTAAGAAGAAGTACTCTGACAATGCACTGGCAATAGCCTACTAAGATTGTGCTCGTGGGCCACTAATCTCTGAAGTAGCTAAGCGTGCCACACATGAAATCAATAGTGCATAAACAATAATATACATAAGGAGAAGCTTCAATACTATACTGTATCTGCTGGTCGAGCAAAGTCTAGCTGGGATACATAAGGTTAAGAGACAATGGCTGAGCAAGCGGCTCGTAGCCTAGCGAGGTCCTTAAGACTGTGCGGCCAAATTAAGTTAATTGACGGGATGCTCTCTTGAGAGATCCAGATCACTAGTATCTGGTTCTCTCCTGGCGATCCTCTCAAAGTCAAGCAAATGAGATAACACAGTGTTGGGTGGCATAGGCAAAAGCCCTCACTCGCAACACAGTGCTAAACTCCCACGGTACACAGTCAGAAAGACCACCTAGGCGTTCCACGTCTCCGTTGCAATTGTACTGGTTCAACCGCAACCTAGTACTCATAGGAAATCACAACTCAGAAACCCTATCCCAGTCTAGCATTGCCTAAACCAGCAGAAAACAGGAACATGAATAATCGCACACAGGGAAATGCATATACGAGTGCAACAAACATCAATCAATCCTATTCTAGTTAACCCTTCCAAAAATAGGCTATCTAACAGGCACTTATCTCGTGAGAACTCAAGCGATAATACTTTGGCTGACTAAATCTGCACCAAAGGGGTCATGGAGGTTAAACAGGGACGAGAAGAGAAGAAGATAGGCTGTTCAGAGAGTAGAGAAAGTTCACATCAGTCGGAAGAATATGGATAGTTGCAAGGGATATGAGAAGTCGCTTTGCCTGATGAGTTCTGAAGAATGGTGGCAAGAACCTCTCTTTTTATACTCGGCCCTCTAGCGGCATATCTCAAACTACTTAAGGACCGCCCACTAGCAATCATTACGTAATATTCTCTCTCAATCTGGGATCGACAAAGGATTTCCCACGCGCTTAGAAGGAGGAGGGAGGAGGGAATTAGGCCTACCTGCAGCGTGGCGCACTCACTGTTCCCCGTTACGTAATATCTCTCTCTCTCTCCTCTCATCATTACATATAAGTCCCACACACAATACTTATAACTAATGATATAAAATAGAACTCGTTGACTCAGATGAAAACAAAATACATATTTATAATACTTATAGTACAACGGCTCACATAAACTAAGTTAGGAAACTCTACACAGACTACAGCCAAAGTTCCTGCCCTGACGATCCTAGCGAGAGTGGGGCCTGACTGGGCGTTCTGTACAGCATGCTCATACTCGACATGCGTCACACTATGTATATTGAGTGTGACAGCTTATAACTATGTTCTTTGTATCTCTGCAAAGGTCTTGTCATGTGCTAACCAGTGGTGGGTTTTGTTTTAAGCCATGTCGAGACCTTCCATTTAATATGTAGTATCAATAGAGAAGTTGATAGATAAGACAATGGGAGTTCAGAGAGAGAGAGTGAGTTAGGCTTCAGAGCAAGAGGGTAGCAACGCGCCACGCTGCCGGGGGGGTGGGGGTGGGGGGGGGGGGTTGCCAGACATATGGACTGGTTGGCAGCCTTGCGCTTATAGCTAGGCGCGACAGGGTTGGTAGTCCATTGTTGCCTGCCTACGCTGCTTGGGCTGGGCCCATGTTGTCGTACAGCACATTGCCTGGAGGCTGGCTGCGTGTTCCATGACCAGGTTGCCTAGAACCTTTGAGATTCTAACATCCCTTGCCCTCTCTCCCAACTTCTCACGGTTGCACTCTTTCTCTCTGACGACATTACTCTCATTTCATTCTTCTCTCTATTTAAATGCATAACCTTCCCTTGAGGTCCTAAAGGAGTTTCAGCACTCACCTCTCGTATTACTCTTAGGACAAGCATATATTTACATGTATTAGATTTAAGGGGTTAATGTGAACAGCGATCTTCTTGATGAGGATAGTTGGTGAACGTTCTACATGTTCACGGGTTATATGCCCCGCTCATCATCCCATTTGTGACTAGACTGGTGCCATGTGTAAGAGCCCGACCATGCCCAGGAGTTGTCTGTAGAGGGACGAGGACTTAGCCTTGATTTGCATACCGAGCCAGGAGCGAGTGTAGCACCCGAGACTACCGCTCGCTCGTAGTGCAGGTATAGTAGAGTAACGTAATTTATCTGTCCTTGTGTTCTCTACAGTCTTTTCCTGGGTTCTCGCTTTCGGTGCTGGGACTCGTTGTTCCTGTGACTTGGCCTGCTAGCTAGAACACAGGGGGATGATGAGTGGGATATATCTTTATTTTATTATGCATTGCAGCTCTCTTTAAGTATATGTATGTAACACTTTACAATACACATTACTCACACACAAGACAACACTATTAATACTTTCATGTATCTATTAACTGCACTGTCGTTTTGCTGCTGTGTCCGGAGTTCTGTTGCGTAGGGCGCATACGGACTCGGAGGGGAGACAGAGTGAGAAAAGCGAAGTAGCCTATGCGGTAGTAGGCTACCGGCGCAGTACTGTTGCCTGCAACCTTTTAGTTATTCCAAGTATAGATTCATTATTATAATAAGTGACTACTATTTATGTTCCTCCCATGTGTATTATTAGGTATCTACTGGATCATGAACATCTTGTATGCTACATGCTAGTGCATGTTAGTAGGGGACAGTTAGTGTAGTGCACGTGCTTTCAAGTAGGCGTGTACAAATTTTGTCATTTAGCATTTCACTGTCATACCTTTAGCCTGCTTCTATTCTACATTATTAGAGGCTTAATATTAACATAGTTTCTTGAGTATTGCATTTCTTTAGTAATAACGTAACCTATAAATGTCTGAGGGAGTTTAGCCTCATAGCCTACCCCTGTTGTACACTTTCGCCGAGTTAAGGTACCTCGTTACCGTAGACGATAACTCTGTAGGGCGTTGGTGCTTTTGTTGTCTCGAGCATATAGTATTTGGGACTGGAATCGAGCGTGTCGTTGTCACTTAAGCCATTTCTGTCCTACGTTCAAGAATCCCGAATATGTATTGCCGATCCAGCCATAACAAAATGGCGACCTTGCACAAGATTCAGTAGTATCCTATCACATGTTTTTTGGAGAACTATTCTATGCTACCTAGTAGAGCTGGCTAGAATTTTCTTGCATATTGGAGGAATTTTTATTGTGTCATTATTGTATTGGTGGACTTGCAGATTGTTTCGTTAGGTGTCTAGAGTAGAGTCATTCAAGCATCTTTAACATTTTGTGAGTCGAGACTGCAATTAGTAATAAGCACTTTTTTTTTTATGAACAGCAATTGTATAACCAGCACTATGTCTAATGACTCATCATTTACGGGGGAGGATAACACGGTACAGCCTGGTGACCAGCAAGTACAGCAGATATTTAGGGAGGGGAGTGTTATAAGTGGAGAGAGGGATGCCCGGGCATTTTTGCAGACACCTTTGACCGAACAGCGCCTGCAGGCTATTGATTGTTACGGTCTTCGCTGTTCAGCCACGGTTTTGGGGCGGGACTGTCCTGACAGTTGGCCCAAGAAGAATTTGGTGGCATGTTTGTTGGGTGATGGCGATGGGGCGGTGGGTGGAGTGGGGTCTTGGGGGGTTCCCTCCAAGCCTCCATTCCACTCTACCCCTGAGCTGGGCCCTCAACCAGCGAGTCTCAGCACGATGCAGCAGGAGGGTTCTCAATGGCAAGCTGGCTTACCCGTAAACTCGTCTCGGTGTGGATACCCCATTTTGTGCTCTCCCCCCCCCCCAGGCCTGTCTCCTGAGATGTTATTTCAGCTAGAACTAGCTAAGCTTAAGTTGCGAGAGAGTCAACAGGCTAGTATAGAACGGATTAAGCTGCAGGAGACTCAGATACAGCAGGCTAGTATAGAACAGATTAAGCTGCAGGAGACTCAGATATAACAGGCTAGTATAGAACGGATTAAGCTGCAGGAGATTCAGATACAACAGGCTAGTATAGAACGCATAGAGGTTGCTAGAATCCAAGCCAATCAGGATGCAACCAGGTACCAGGCTGAAATGGATGTCGAGAAGTCTAGAGTAGAGACCACGGGGCGTCATCTCGGTGGTGGGCACCGGGTTACAGACTCACTTTCGCATTTAATTAAGTTAGTACCCGCATTTGATGAGACAGCAGTGACTGAGTTTTTTGCTCGTTTCGAAAAGAAGTGTCGTGAGTATGACTGGCCGGAGGTTAAATGGGCAGCATTAGTTTCATCACGTCTAGTGGGTAAGGGGTTGAAAGCCTACGATGCACTGTCACTGGACGAGAGTGTCGTGTATGGACTGGTGAAGGAGGCTGTGCTCCGGGCCTACGAACTGCAACCCGAAACTTATAGATTGAAGTTCCGTGGCGTGAATAAGAAGAGCGACGTCAGTTTTATGGAGCACGCACGGGACTTAACAGATGCATGTAATAACTGGTTTCGGTCTGAGCACGCAGAGTCGGCTGAGGAAATTAAGCAACTTTTCTATCTGGAACAGTTTTACAAATGTACTGGAACCGATCTAACGCTGAACATTAAGGAAAAATGTCCCAAGACAGTAGAGGGGTGCGTAAGTCTAGTTGCTTCCTGGCTGGGGGATGCGTAAGTCTAGCTGCTTCCTGGCTGGGGGATGCATAAGTCTAGCTGCTTCCTGGCTAGGGGATGCGTAAGTCTAGCTGTTTCCTGGCTGGGGAGATACGTAAGTTTAGCTGCTTCCTGGCTAGGGGATGCGTAAGTCTAGCTGCTTCCTGGCTGGGGGATGCGTATGTCTAGCTGCTTCCTGGCAAGGGGATGCATAAGTCTACTTGCTTCCTGGCTGGGGGCATGCGTAAGTCTAGCTGCTTCCTGGCTAGGGGATGCGTAAGTCTAGCTGATTCCTGGCTGGGGGAGTTTGTAAGTCTAGCTGCTTCCTGGCTGGGGGGGGGATGCGAAAGTCTAGCTGCTTCCTGGCTGGGGGGGGTTTGTAAGTCTAGCTGCTTCCTGGCTGGGGGATGCATAAATCTAGCTGCTTCCTGGCTGGGTGGGATGCGTAAGTCTAGCTGCTTCCCGGCTAGGGGATGTGTAAGTCTAGCTGCTTCCTGGCTAGGGGATGCGAAAATCTAGCTGCTTCCTGGCTGTGGGATGCGTAAGTCTAGTTGCTTCCTGGCTGGGGGATGCGTAAGTCTAGCTGCCTCCTGGCTGGGGGGATGCGTAAGTCTAGCTGCTTCCTGGCTAGGGGATGCGTAAGTCTAGCTGCTTCCTGGCTGGGGGGATGCGTAAGTATAGCTGCTTCCTGGCTGGGGGGGATGCATAAGTCTAGCTGCTTCTTGGCTAGGGGATGCGTAAGTCTAGCTGCTTCCTGACTAGGGGATGCGTAAGTCTAGCTGCTTCCTGGCTGGGGGGTGCGTAAGTCTAGCTGCTTCCTGACTAGGGAATGCGTAAGTCTAGCTGCTTCCTGGCTGGGGGGGGGGGATGCATAAGTCTAGCTGCTTCCTGGCTGGCGGGATGCGTAAGTCTAGCTGCTTCCTGGCTGGGGGGATGCGTAAGTCTAGCTGCTTCCTGGCTGGGGGATGCAAAAGTCTAGCTGCTTCCTGGCTAGGGGATGCCTAAGTCTAGCTGCTTCCTGGCTGGGGGGATGCATAAGTCTAGCTGCTTCCTGGCTGGGGGAATGCGTAAGTCTAGCTGCTTCCTGGTTAGGGGGTGCGTAAGTCTAGCTGCTTCCTGGCTGGGGATGCGTAAGTCTAGCTGCTTCCTGGCTGGGGGGATGCATAAGTCTAGTTGCTTCCTGGCTAGGGGATGCGTAAGTCTAGCTGCTTCCTGGATAGGGGATGCATAAGTCTAGCTGCTTCCTGGCTGGGGGGATGCATAAGTCTAGCTGCTTCCTGGCTGGGGGGTGCGTAAGTCTAGCTACTTCCTGTCTAGGGGATGCGTAAGTCTAGCTGCTTCCTGGCTGGGGGATGCGTAAGTTTAGCTGCTTCCTGGCTGGGGGATGCGTAAGTTTAGCTGCTTCCTGGCTAGGGGATGCGTAAGTCTAGCTGCTTCCTGGCTAGGGGATGCGTAAGTCTAGCTGCTTCCTGGCTAGGGGATGCATAAGTCTAGCTGCTTCCTGGCTGGGGGGATGCGAAAATCTAGCTGCTTCCTGGCTGGGGAGATGCATAAGTCTAGCTGCTTCCTGGCTGGGGGGATGCGTAAGTCTAGCTGCTTCCTGGCTGGAGGGATGCGTAAGTCTACCTGCTTCCTGGCCTGGAGGATGCGTAAGTCTAGCTGCTTCCTGGCTAGGGGGATGCGTAAGTCTAGCTGCTTCCTGGCTAGGGGGATGCGTAAGTCTAGCTGCTTCCTGGCTGGGGGGGATGCATAAGTCTAGCTGCTTCCTGGATAGGGGATGCGTAAGTCTAGCTGCTTCCTGGCTGGGGGATGCATAAGTCTAGCTGCTTCCTGGCTACGGGATGCGTAAATCTAGCTGCTTCCTGGCTACGGGATGCGTAAATCTAGCTGCTTCCTGGCTAGGGGATGCGTAAGTCTAGCTGCTTCCTGGCTAGGGGATGCCTAAGTCTAGCTGCTTCCTGGCTGGGGGGATGCGAAGTCTAGCTGCTTCCTGGCTGGGGGGATGAGTAATTCTAGCTGCTTCCTGGCTAGGGGGTGCGTAAGTCCGGCTGGGGGATGCATAAGTCTAGCTGCTTCCTGCTGGGGGATGCGTAAGTCTAGCCGCTTCCTGGCTAGGGGATGCGTAAGTCTAGCTGCTTCCTGGCTGGGGAGATACGTAAGTTTAGCTGCTTCCTGGCTAGGGGATGCGTAAGTCTAACTGCTTCCTGGCTGGGGGGATGCGTAAGTCTAGCTGCTTCCTGGCAAGGGGATGCATAAGTCTAGCTGCTTCCTGGCTGGGGGTTTGTAAGTCTAGCTGCTTCCTGGCTGGGGGGATGCGAAAGTCTAGCTGCTTCCTGGCTAGGGGATGCAAAAATCTAGCTGCTTCCTGGCTGTGGGATGCGTAAGTCTAGTTGCTTCCTGGCTGGGGGGGTTTGTAAGTCTAGCTGCTTCGTGTCTGGGGGGGATGCGTATGTCTAGCTGCTTCCTGGCTGGGGGGATGCGTAAGTCTAGCTGCTTCCTGGCTAGGGGATGCGTAAGTCTTAGCTGCTACCTGGCTAGGGGATGCGATAGTCTAGCTGCTTCCTGGCTAGGGGATGCGAAAGTCTAGCTGCTTCCTGGCTGGGGGGATGCGTAAGTCTAGCTGCTTCCTGGCAGGGGGATGCGTAAGTCTAGCTGCTTTCTGGCTGGGGGGATGCGTAAGTCTAGCTGCTTCCTGGCTGGGGGGATGCGTAAGTATAGCTGCTTCCTGGCTAGGGGATGCGTAAGTCTAGCTGCTTCCTGGCTAGGGGGATGCGTAAGTCTAGCTGCTTCCTGCTGGGGGGGATGCGTAAGTATAGCTGCTTCCTGGATAGGGGATGCGTAAGTCTAGATGCTTCCTGGCTGGGGGATGCATAAGTCTAGCTGCTTCCTGGCTACGGGATGCATAAATCTAGCTGCTTCCTGGCTGGGGGAGGGGTAATTCTAGCTGCTTCCTGGCTAGGGGTGCGTAAGTCTAGCTGCTTCCTGGCTGGGGGATGCGTAAGTCTAGCTGCTTCCTAGCTGGGGGATGCATATGTCTAGCTGCTTCCTGGCTAGGGATGCGCAAGTCTAGCTGCTTCCTGGCTGGGGAAATACGTAAGTTTAGCTGCTTCCTGGCTAGGGGATGCGTAAGTCTAGCTGCTTCCTGGCTGGGGGGATGCGTAAGTCTAGCTGCTTCCTGGCTAGGGGATGCGTAAGTCTAGCTGATTCCTGGCTGGGGGGGTTTGTAAGTCTAGCTGCTTCCTGGCTGGGGGAAATACGTAAGTTTAGCTGCTTCCTGGCTAGGGGATGCGTAAGTCTAGCTGCTTCCTGGCTGGGGGGGATGCGTATGTCTAGCTGCTTCCTGGCAAGGGGATGCATAAGTCTAGCTGCTTCCTAGCTGGGGGATGCGTAAGTCTAGCTGATTCCTGGCTGGGGGAATGCGCATGTCTAGCTGCTTCCTGGCAAGGGGATGCATAAGTCTAGCTGCTTCCTGGGCTGGAGGGATGCGTAAGTCTAGCTGCTTCCTGCCTAGGGGATGCGTAAGTCTAGCTGATTCCTGGCTGGGGGGTTTTGTAAGTCTAGCTGCTTCCTGGCTGGGGGGCTGCGAAAGTCTAGCTGCTTCCTGGCTGGGGGGTTTGTAAGTCTAGCTGCTTCCTGGCTGGGGGGATGCATAAATCTAGCTGCTTCCTGGCTGGGTGGGATGCGTAAGTCTAGCTGCTTCCCGGCTAGGGGATGTGTAAGTCTAGCTGCTTCCTGGCTAGGGGATGCAAAAATCTAGCTGCTTCCTGGCTGTGGGATGCGTAAGTCTAGTTGCTTCCTGGCTGGGGGATGGCGTAAGTCTAGCTGCTTCCTGGCTGGGGGGATGCATAAGTCTAACTGCTCCTGGCTGGGGCGATGCCTGTAAGTCTAGCTGCTTCCTGGCAAGGGGATGCGTAAGTCTAGATGCTTCCTGGCTGGGGGATGCGTAAGTATAGCTGCTTCCTGGGTGGGGGGGATGCAAAAGTCTAGCTGCTTCTTGGCTAGGGGATGCGTAAGTCTAGCTGCTTTCTGGCTGGGGGTGTGTAAGTCTAGCTGCTTCCTGACTAGGGAATGCGTAAGTCTAGCTGCTTCCTGGCTGGGGGGGGGATGCATAATCTAGCTGCTTCTGGCTGGGAGGATGCGTAAGTCTAGCTGCTTCCTGGCTGGGGGGATGCGTAAGTCTAGCTGCTTCCTGGCTGGGGGGTGCGATAGTCTAGCTGCTACCTGGCTAGGGGATGCCTAAGTCTAGCTACTTCTGGCTTGGGGGATGCGTAAGTCTAGCTGCTTCTGGCTAGGGGGTGCGTAAGTCTAGCTGCTTCCTGGCTGGGGATGCATAAGTCTAGCTGCTTCCTGGCCTGGGGATGCATAAGTCTAGCTGCTTTCTGGCTGGGGGATGCGAAAGTCTAGCTGCTTCCTGGCTGGGGGGATACGAAAGTTTAGCTGCTTCCTGCTAGGGATGCGTAAGTCTAGCTGGCTTCCTGGCTGGTGGGGGGATGCGTAAGTCTAGCTGCTTCCTGGCAAGGGGATGCGTAAGTCTAGCTGCTTCCTGGCTAGGGATGCGTAAGTCTAGCTGCTTCCTGGCTGGGGGATGCATAAGTTTAGCTGCTTCCTGGCTGGGGGGGGGATGCATAAGTCTAGCTGCTTCCTGGCTAGGGGATGCGTAGTCTAGCTGCTTCCTGACTAGGGAATGCGTAAGTCTAGCTGCTTCCTGGCTGGGGGATGTGTAAGTCTAGCTGCTTCCTGCCTGGGGGGATGCATAAGTCTAACTGCTTCCTGGCTGGGGGGATGCGTAAGTCTAGCTGCTTCCTGGCTGGGGGGATGCGTAAGTCTAGCTGCTTCTTGGCTGGGGGGATGCATAAGTCTAGCTGCTTCCTGGCTAGGGGATGCGTAAGAATAGCTGCTTCCTGCCTAGGGGGTGCGTAAGTCTAGCTGCTTCGTGGGTGGGGGGTGCGTAAATCTAGCTGCTTCCTGGATGGGGGGATGCGTAAGACTAGCTGCTTCCTGGCTGGGGGGTGCGTAAGTCTAGCTGCTTCCTGGCTGGGGGGGAAGCGTAAGCCTAGCTGCTTCCTGGCTGGGGGGGATGCATAAGTCTAGCTGCTTACTGGCTAGGGGGTGCGTAAGTCTAGCTGCTTCCTGGCTGGGGATGCGTAAGTCTAGCTGCTTCCTGGCTGGGGGATGCGTAAATCTAGCTGCTTCCTGCTAGGGGTGCATAAGTCTAGCTGCTTCCTGGCTGGGGATGCGTAAGTCTAGCTGCTTCCTGGCTGGGGATGCGTAAGTCTAGTTGCTTCCTGGCTAGGGGATGCGTAAGTCTACTGGTTCCTGGGCTAGGGGATGCAAGTCTAGCTGCTTCCTGGCTGGGGGATGCATAAGTCTAGCTGCTTCCTGGCTGGGGGGTGCGTAAGTCTAGCTACTTCCTGTCTAGGGGATGCGTAAGTCTAGCTGCTTCTGGCTGGGGGATGCATAAGTTTAGCTGCTTCCTGGCTGGGGGATGCATAAGTTTAGCTGCTTCCTGGCTAGGGGATGCGTAAGTCTAGCTGCTTCCTGGCTAGGGGATGCATAAGTCTAGCTGCTTCCTGGCTGGGGGGATGCGAAATCTAGCTGCTTCCTGGCTGGGGAGATGCATAAGTCTAGCTGCTTCCTGGCTGGGGGGATGCGTAAGTCTAGCTGCTTCCTGGCTGGAGGGATGCGTAAGTCTACCTGCTTCCTGGCTAGGGGAGCATAAGTCTAACTGCTTCCTGGCCTGGAGTGCGTCAGTCTAGCTGCTTCCTGGCTGGGGGGGATGCGTAAGTCTCGCTGCTTCCTGGCTAGGGATGCGTAAGTCTAGCTGCTTCCTGGCTGGGGGGATGCGTAAGTCTAGCTGCTTCCTGGCTAGAGGATGCATAAGTCTAGCTGCTTCCTGGCTAGGGGGATACGTAAGTCTAGCTGCTTCCTGGCTGGGGGGGATGCGTAAGTCTAGCTGCTTCCTGGCTAGGGATGCGTAAGTCTAGCTGCTTCTTCCTAGATAGGGGATGTGTAAGTCTAGCTGCTTCACTGCTGGGGGATGCATAAGTCTAGCTGCTTCCTGGCTACGGGATGCATAAATCTAGCTGCTTCCTGGCTACGGGATGCGTAAATCTAGCTGCTTCCTGGCTAGGGGATGCGTAAGTCTAGCTGCTTCCTGGCTAGGGGATGCTAAGTCTAGCTGCTTCCTGGCTGGGGGGATGCGTAAGTCTAGCTGCTTCCTGGCTGGGGGGATGAGTAGTTCTAGCTGCTTCCTGGCTAGGGGTGCGTAAGTCCGGCTGGGGGATGCATAAGTCTAGCTGCTTCCTGGCTTGGGGATGCGTAAGTCTAGCTGCTTCCTGGCTAGGGGATGCGTAAGTCTAGCTGCTTCCTGGCTGGGGAGATATGTAAGTTTAGCTGCTTCCTGGCTAGGGGATGCGTAAGTCTAACTGCTTCCTGGCTGGGGGGATGCGTAACTCTAGCTGCTTCCTGGGCAAGGGGATGCATAAGTCTAGCTGCTTCCTGGCTGGGGGGGTTTGGTAAGTCTAGCTGCTTCCTGGCTGGGGATGCGAAAGTCTAGCTGCTTCCTGGCTAGGGGATGCAAAAATCTAGCTGCTTCCTGGCTGTGGGATGCGTAAGTCTAGTTGCTTCCGGCTGGGGGGGTTTGTAAGTCTAGCTGCTTCGTGGCTGGGGGGGATGCGTATGTCTAGCTGCTTCCTGGCTGGGGGGATGCGTAAGTCTAGCTGCTTCCTGGCTAGGGGATGCGTAAGTCTAGCTGCTACCTGGCTAGGGGATGCGATAGTCTAGCTGCTTCCTGGCTAGGGATGCGAAAGTCTAGCTGCTTCCTGGCTGGGGGGATGCATAAGTCTAGCTGCTTCCTGGCAGGGGGATGCGTAAGTCTAGCTGCTTTCTGGCTGGGGGGATGCGTAAGTCTAGCTGCTTCCTGGCTGGGGGGGATGCGTAAGTATAGCTGCTTCCTGGCTAGGGGATGCGTAAGTCTAGCTGCTTCCTGGCTAGGGGGATGCGTAAGTCTAGCTGCTTCCTGGCTGGGGGGGATGCGTAAGTATAGCTGCTTCCTGGATAGGGGATGCGTAAGTCTAGATGCTTCCTGGCTGGGGGATGCATAAGTCTAGCTGCTTCCTGGCTACGGGATGCATAAATCTAGCTGCTTCCTGGCTGGGGGGAGGGGTAATTCTAGCTGCTTCCTGGCTAGGGGGTGCGTAAGTCTAGCTGCTTCCTGGCTGGGGGATGCGTAAGTCTAGCTGCTTCCTAGCTGGGGGATGCATATGTCTAGCTGCTTCCTGGCTAGGGGATGCGCAAGTCTAGCTGCTTCCTGGCTGGGGAAATACGTAAGTTTAGCTGCTTCCTGGCTAGGGGATGCGTAAGTCTAGCTGCTTCCTGGCTGGGGGGATGCGTATGTCTAGCTGCTTCCTGGCAAGGGGATGCATAAGTCTAGCTGCTTCCAGGCTGGAGGGATGCGTAAGTCTAGCTGCTTCCTGGCTAGGGGATGCGTAAGTCTAGCTGATTCATGGCTGGGGGGTTTGTAAGTCTAGCTGCTTCCTGGCTGGGGAAATACGTAAGTTTAGCTACTTCCTGGCTAGGGATGCGTAAGTCTAGCTGCTTCCTGGCTGGGGGGATGCGTATGTCTAGCTGCTTCCTGGCAAGGGGATGCATAAGTCTAGCTGCTTCCTAGCTGGGGGATGCGTAAGTCTAGCTGCTTCCTGGCTGGGGGATGCATATGTCTAGCTGCTTCCTGGCAAGGGATGCATAAGTCTAGCTGCTTCCTGGCTGGAGGGATGCGTAAGTCTAGCTGCTTCCTGGCTAGGGGATGCGTAAGTCTAGCTGATTCCTGGCTGGGGGGGTTTGTAAGTCTAGCTGCTGGGGGGGATGCGAAAGTCTATCTGCTTCCTGGCGGGGGGTTTGTATGTCTAGCTGCTTCCTGGCTGGGGGGATGCATAAATCTAGCTGCTTCCTGGCTGGGTGGGATGCGTAAGTCTAGCTGCTTCCCGGCTAGGGGATGTGTAAGTCTAGCTGCTTCCTGGCTAGGGGATGCAAAAATCTAGCTGCTTCCTGGCTGTGGGATGCGTAAGTCTAGTTGCTTCCTGGCTGGGGGATGCGTAAGTCTAGCTGCTTCCTGGCTGGGGGGATGCATAAGTCTAGCTGCCTCCTGGCTGGGGCGATGCGTAAGTCTAGCTGCTTCCTGGCTAGGGGATGCGTAAGTCTAGCTGCTTCCTGGCTGGGGGGATGCGTAAGTATAGCTGCTTCCTGGGTGGGGGGATGCAAAAGTCTAGCTGCTTCTTGGCTAGGGGATGCGTAAGTCTAGCTGCTTTCTGGCTGGGGGTGCGTAAGTCTAGCTGCTTCCTGACTAGGGAATGCGTAAGTCTAGCTGCTTCCTGGCTGGGGGGGGGATGCATAAATCTAGCTGCTTCCTGGCTGGGAGGATGCGTAAGTCTAGCTGCTTCCTGGCTGGGGGGATGCGTAAGTCTAGCTGCTTCCTGGCTGGGGGGTGCGAAAGTCTAGCTGCTACCTGGCTAGGGGATGCCTAAGTCTAGCTACTTCCTGGCTGGGGGGATGCGTAAGTCTAGCTGCTTCCTGGCTAGGGGGTGCGTAAGTCTAGCTGCTTCCTGGCTGGGGATGCATAAGTCTAGCTGCTTCCTGGCTGGGATGCATAAGTCTAGCTGCTTTCTGGCTGGGGGATGCGTAAGTCTAGCTGCTTCCTGGCTAGGGGATGCAAAAGTCTAGCTGCTTCCTGGCTGGGGGATACGAAAGTTTAGCTGCTTCCTGGCTAGGGGATGCGTAAGTCTAGCTGCTTCCTGGCTGGGGGGGATGCGTAAGTATAGCTGCTTCCTGGCTAGGGGATGCGTAAGTCTAGCTGCTTCCTGGCTAGGGGGATGCGTAAGTCTAGCTGCTTCCTGGCTGGGGGGGATGCGTAAGTATAGCTGCTTCCTGGATAGGGGATGCGTAAGTCTAGATGCTTCCTGGCTGGGGGATGCATAAGTCTAGCTGCTTCCTGGCTACGGGATGCATAAATCTAGCTGCTTCCTGGCTGGGGGGAGGGGTAATTCTAGCTGCTTCCTGGCTAGGGGTGCGTAAGTCTAGCTGCTTCCTGGCTGGGGGATGCGTAAGTCTAGCTGCTTCCTAGCTGGGGGATGCATATGTCTAGCTGCTTCCTGGCTAGGGGATGCGCAAGTCTAGCTGCTTCCTGGCTGGGGAAATACGTAAGTTTAGCTGCTTCCTGGCTAGGGGATGCGTAAGTCTAGCTGCTTCCTGGCTGGGGGGATGCGTATGTCTAGCTGCTTCCTGGCAAGGGGATGCATAAGTCTAGCTGCTTCCAGGCTGGAGGGATGCGTAAGTCTAGCTGCTTCCTGGCTAGGGGATGCGTAAGTCTAGCTGATTCCTGGCTGGGGGGTTTGTAAGTCTAGCTGCTTCCTGGCTGGGGGAAATACGTAAGTTTAGCTGCTTCCTGGCTAGGGGATGCGTAAGTCTAGCTGCTTCCTGGCTGGGGGGATGCGTATGTCTAGCTGCTTCCTGGCAAGGGGATGCATAAGTCTAGCTGCTTCCTAGCTGGGGGATGCGTAAGTCTAGCTGCTTCCTGGCTGGGGGGATGCGTATGTCTAGCTGCTTCCTGGCAAGGGGATGCATAAGTCTAGCTGCTTCCTGGCTGGAGGGATGCGTAAGTCTAGCTGCTTCCTGGCTAGGGGATGCGTAAGTCTAGCTGATTCCTGGCTGGGGGGGTTTGTAAGTCTAGCTGCTTCCTGGCTGGGGGGGATGCGAAAGTCTAGCTGCTTCCTGGCGGGGGGGTTTGTAAGTCTAGCTGCTTCCTGGCTGGGGGGGATGCATAAATCTAGCTGCTTCCTGGCTGGGTGGGATGCGTAAGTCTAGCTGCTTCCCGGCTAGGGGATGTGTAAGTCTAGCTGCTTCCTGGCTAGGGGATGCAAAAATCTAGCTGCTTCCTGGCTGTGGGATGCGTAAGTCTAGTTGCTTCCTGGCTGGGGGATGCGTAAGTCTAGCTGCTTCCTGGCTGGGGGGATGCATAAGTCTAGCTGCCTCCTGGCTGGGGCGATGCGTAAGTCTAGCTGCTTCCTGGCTAGGGGATGCGTAAGTCTAGCTGCTTCCTGGCTGGGGGGATGCGTAAGTATAGCTGCTTCCTGGGTGGGGGGATGCAAAAGTCTAGCTGCTTCTTGGCTAGGGGATGCGTAAGTCTAGCTGCTTTCTGGCTGGGGGTGCGTAAGTCTAGCTGCTTCCTGACTAGGGAATGCGTAAGTCTAGCTGCTTCCTGGCTGGGGGGGGGGGATGCATAAATCTAGCTGCTTCCTGGCTGGGAGGATGCGTAAGTCTAGCTGCTTCCTGGCTGGGGGGATGCGTAAGTCTAGCTGCTTCCTGGCTGGGGGGTGCGAAAGTCTAGCTGCTACCTGGCTAGGGGATGCCTAAGTCTAGCTACTTCCTGGCTGGGGGGATGCGTAAGTCTAGCTGCTTCCTGGCTAGGGGTGCGTAAGTCTAGCTGCTTCCTGGCTGGGGATGCATAAGTCTAGCTGCTTCCTGGCTGGGGATGCATAAGTCTAGCTGCTTTCTGGCTGGGGGATGCGTAAGTCTAGCTGCTTCCTGGCTAGGGGATGCAAAAGTCTAGCTGCTTCCTGGCTGGGGGATACGAAAGTTTAGCTGCTTCCTGGCTAGGGGATGCGTAAGTCTAGCTGCTTCCTGGCTGGGGGGGGATGCGTAAGTCTAGCTGCTTCCTGGCAAGGGGATGCGTAAGTCTAGCTGCTTCCTGGCTAGGGGATGCATAAGTCTAGCTGCTTCCTGGCTGGGGGGATGCATAAGTTTAGCTGCTTCCTGGCTGGGGGGGGGGATGCATAAGTCTAGCTGCTTCCTGGCTAGGGGATGCGTAAGTCTAGCTGCTTCCTGACTAGGGAATGCGTAAGTCTAGCTGCTTCCTGGCTGGGGGATGTGTAAGTCTAGCTGCTTCCTGCCTGGGGGGGATGCATAAGTCTAACTGCTTCCTGGCTGGGGGGATGCGTAAGTCTAGCTGCTTCCTGGCTGGGGGGATGCGTAAGTCTAGCTGCTTCTTGGCTGGGGGGATGCGTAAGTCTAGCTGCTTCCTGGCTAGGGGATGCGTAAGTCTAGCTGCTTCCTGCCTAGGGGGTGCGTAAGTCTAGCTGCTTCGTGGGTGGGGGGTGCGTAAATCTAGCTGCTTCCTGGATGGGGGGATGCGTAAGACTAGCTGCTTCCTGGCTGGGGGGTGCGTAAGTCTAGCTGCTTCCTGGCTGGGGGGAAGCGTAAGCCTAGCTGCTTCCTGGCTGGGGGGGATGCATAAGTCTAGCTGCTTCCCGGCTAGGGGATGCATAAGTCTAGCTGCTTACTGGCTAGGGGGTGCGTAAGTCTAGCTGCTTCCTGGCTGGGGATGCGTAAGTCTAGCTGCTTCCTGGCTGGGGGATGCGTAAGTCTAGCTGCTTCCTGGATAGGGGATGCATAAGTCTAGCTGCTTCCTGGCTAGGGGATGCGAAAGTCTAGCTGCTTCCTGGCTGGGGGGATGCGTAAGTCTAGCTGCTTCCTGGCTAGGGGATGCGTAAGTCTAGCTGCTTCCTGGCTGGGGGGGTTTGTAAGTCTAGCTGCTTCCTGGCTGGGCGGGATGCGTAAGTCTAGCTGCTTCCTGGCTGGGGGGTGCGTAATTCTAGCTGCTTCCTGGCTGGGGGGGATGCGTAAGTCTAGCTGCTTCCTGGCTGGGGGGGATGCGTAAGTCTAGCTGCTTCCCGGCTAGGGGATGTGTAAGTCTAACTTCTTCCTGGCTAGGGGGTGCGTAAGTCTAGCTACTTCCTGGCTGGGGGGGATGCGTAAGTCTTGCTGCTTCCCGGCTAGGGGATGCGTATGTCTAGCTGCTTACTGGCTAGGGGATGCGTAAGTCTAGCTGCTTCCTGGCTAGGGGATGCATATGTCTAGCTGCTTCCTGGCTGGGTGGGATGGGTAAGTCTAGCTGCCTCCTGGCTAGGGGGATGCGTAAGTCTAGCTACTTCCTGGCTAGGGGCGCGTAAGTCTAGCTGCTTCCTGGCTGGGGGGATGCATAAGTCTAGCTGCTTCCTGGCTAGGGGATGCGTAAATCTAGCTGCTTCCTGGCTGGGGGGATGCATAAGTCTAGCTGCTTCCTGGCTGGGGGATGCGTAAGTCTAGCTGCTTCATGGATGGGGGGATGCGTAAGTGTAGCTGCTTCCTGGCTGGGGGGTGCGTAAATCTAGCTGCTTCCTGGCTGGGGGGGATGCGTAAGTCTAACTGCTTCCTGGCTGGGGGGGATGCGTAAGTCTAGCTGCTTCCCAGCTAGGGGATGCATAAGTCTAGCTGCTTACTGTCTAGGGGATACGTAAGTCTAGCTGATTCCTGGCTAGGGGATGCGTAAGTCTAGCTGCTTCCTGGCTGGGTGGGATGCGTAAGCCTAGCTGCTTCCTGGCTAGGGGGATGCATAAGACTAGCTGCTTCCTGGCTAGGGTGTGCGTAAGTCTAGCTGCTTCCTGGCTGGGGGGATGCGTAAGTCTAGCTGCTTCCTGGCCAGGGGATGCATAAGTCTAGCTGCTTCCTGGCTGGGTGGGATGTGTAAGTCTAGCTGCTTCCTGGTTAGGGGGATGCATAAATCTAGCTGCTTCCTGGCTAGGGGATGCGTAAGTCTAGCTGCTTCCTGGCTGGTGGGGATGCGTAAGTCTAGCTGCTTCCTGGCTGGGGGGATGCGTAAGTCTAGCTGCTTCCTGGCTAGGGTATGCGTAAGTCTAGCTGCTTCCTGGCTGGGGGATGCGTAAGTCTAGCTGCTTCCTGGCTGGGTGGGATGTGTAAGTCTAGCTGCTTCCTGGCTAGGGGATGCGTAAATCTAGCTGCTTCCTGGCTAGGGGATGCGTAAGTCTAACTGCTTCCTGGCTTGGGGGATGCGTAAGTCTAGCGGTTTCCTGGCTAGGGGATGCGTAAGTCTAGCTGCTTCCTGGCTGGGGGGGATGCGTAAGTCTAGCTGCTTCCTGGCTAGGGGATGCGTAAGTCTAGCTGCTTCCTGGCTGGGGGGATGCGTAAGTCTAGCTGCTTCATGGCTACGGGATGCGTAAGTCTAGCTGCTTCCTGGCTAGGGGATGCATAAGTCTAGCTGCTTCCTGGCTGGGGGGATGCGTAAGTCTAGCTGCTTCCAGGCTGGGGTGATGCGTAAGTCTAGCTGCTTCCTGGCTAGGGGGTGCGTAAGTCTAGCTGCTTCCTGGCTGGGGATGCGTAAGTCTAGCTGCTTCCTGGCTTGGGGATGCGTAAGTCTAGCTGCTTCCTGGCTGGGGGATGCGTAAGTCTAGCTGCTTCATGGATGGGGGGATGCGTAAGTGTAGCTGCTTCCTGGCTGGGGGGTGCGTAAATCTAGCTGCTTCCTGGCTGGGGGGGATGCGTAAGTCTAACTGCTTCCTGGCTGGGGGGGATGCGTAAGTCTAGCTGCTTCCCAGCTAGGGGATGCATAAGTCTAGCTGCTTACTGGCTAGGGGATACGTAAGTCTAGCTGATTCCTGGCTAGGGGATGCGTAAGTCTAGCTGCTTCCTGGCTGGGTGGGATGCGTAACCCTAGCTGCTTCCTGGCTGGGGGGATGCATAAGTCTAGCTGCTTCCTGGCTAGGGGGTGCGTAAGTCTAGCTGCTTCCTGGCTGGGGGGATGCGTAAGTCTAGCTGCTTCCTGGCCAGGGGATGCGTAAGTCTTGCTGCTTCCTGGCTGGGTGGGATGTGTAAGTCTAGCTGCTTCCTGGCTAGGGGGATGCGTAAATCTAGCTGCTTCCTGGCTAGGGGATGCGTAAGTCTAGCTGCTTCCTGGCTGGGGGGATGCGTAAGTCTAGCTGCTTCCTGGCTAGGGTATGCGTAAGTCTAGCTGCTTCCTGGCTGGGGGATGCGTAAGTCTAGCTGCTTCCTGGCTGGGTGGGATGTGTAAGTCTAGCTGCTTCCTGGCTAGGGGGATGCATAAATCTAGCTGCTTCCTGGCTAGGGGATGCGTAAGTCTAACTGCTTCCTGGCTTGGGGGATGCGTAAGTCTAGCTGTTTCCTGGCTAGGGGATGCGTAAGTCTAGCTGCTTCCTGGCTGGGGGGAATGCGTAAGTCTAGCTGCTTCCTGGCTAGGGGATGCGTAAGTCTAGCTGCTTCCTGGCTGGGGGGATGCGTAAGTCTAGCTGCTTCATGGCTACGGGATGCGTAAGTCTAGCTGCTTCCTGGCTAGGGGATGCGTAAGTCTAGCTGCTTCCTGGCTAGGGGATGAATAAGTCTAGCTGCTTCCTGGCTGGGGGGATGCATAAGTCTAGCTGCTTCCAGGCTGGGGTGATGCGTAAGTCTAATTGCTTCCTGGCTAGGGGGTGCATAAGTCTAGCTGCTTCCTGGCTGGGGATGCGTAAGTCTAGCTGCTTCCTGGCTTGGGGATGCGTAAGTCTAGCTGCTTCCTGGCTAGGGGATGCGTAAGTTTAGCTGCTTCCTGGCTAGGGGATGTGTATGTCTAGCTGCTTCCTGGCTGGGGTGATGCGTAAGTCTAGCTGCTTCCTGGCTGGGGATGCGTAAGTCTAGCTGCTTCCTGGCTGGGGGATGCGTAAGTCTAGCTGCTTCCTGGCTAGGAGATGCGTAAGTCTAGCTGCTTCCTGGCTAGGGGATGCATAAGTCTAGCTGCTTCCTGGCTGGGGGGATGCGTAAGTCTAGCTGCTTCCTGGCTGGGGGGGTTTGTAAGTCTAGCTGCTTCCTGGCTGGGGGGGATGCGTAAGTCTAGCTGCTTCCTGGCTGGGGGGGATGCATAAGTCTAGCTGCTTCCTGGCTGGGGGGTGCATAATTCTAGCTGCTTCCTGGCTGGGGGGGATGCGTAAGTCTAGCTGCTTCCTGGCTGGGGGGGATGCGTATGTCTAGCTGCTTCCCGGCTAGGGGATGCGTAAGTCTAGCTGCTTCCTGGCTAGGGGGTGCGTAAATCTAGCTGCTTCCTGGCTGGGGGGATGCGTAAGTCTAGCTGCTTCCTGGCTAGGGGATGCGTAAGTCTAGCTGCTTCCTGGCTAGGGGGTGCATAAATCTAGCTGCTTCCTGGCTAGGGGATGCGTAAGTCTAGCTGCTTCCTGGTGGGGGGGATGCGTAAATCTAGCTGCTTCCTGGCTGGGGGATGCGTAAGTCTAGCTGCTTCCTGGCTAGGGGATGCATAAGTCTAGCTGCTTCCTGGCTGGGGGATGCGTAAGTCTAGCTGGTTCCTGGCTAGGGGATGTGTAGTCTAGCTGCATCCTGGCTAGGGGGATGCATAAGTATAGCTGCACACAAAAAAATAAACACATAGGTACAAACACATATGTACTTAGCTCATACACACACATACTGTACAGTACATACCTTATCACAAGAAAGAAAAAATAGAAGGTCCCACCCCTTTCCCATTCTTAAGTAAGCCCTTTTAGATTTACAGAAGAGCGACCATTACTTGCATTACTGCATGTCCACAAACATTTCAGTAATGTAAGCATGTTTCCTTCTATTTTATTTTAGTTTATTTTATTTTAGCTCCCCCAGACATATTATGTTCCAATAAGTCCAAGGAGGCGGGAGCCCCAGGATCATTGCCACTGACTCGCACTACACTCACAACAACACTGCGGCCGTTAGAATTATCGCAGGAGGCTGAGGTTGCCACCAACGGTTTTATCGTATGGTAACTAATCGGACTTACTGAGCTCATATGATGCAAAATTGCGTCATAAACTTATTAGAGAGGTATAGAGATAAGTCCACATGACGCGATCGCGTCATATGAGATTTTGGTGGACTTATTCATATGACGCGATCGCGTCATATATGTCGCAAGGAGTTAATTTATTTGTATTCTATTTTTGTATTAAAGTGTCAATTTCAAAGTGGTGTACTATCTATCTTATTCTAGTTCCCTTATAGTTTATCTTTTTGTACCAGTACCTCCCTACATTCAACCTAGTTGTTCCCCAATTCTGCCCTCTGCCACGACCATTTTAAAGTCCAACTCTCTCACTCTCGTCCTCTGTAGCAGGGAGGACCTTGTACCCCTGAGACACAGGAGTGCAGACCTGAGAAGAGAGAAAGAGAGCTGGCATCTCATCCAAGTTATAACTTGGCTTCTATGCTGGCACTTTTTCTCTGATATTTGTTCAGCTAATCTGGCATAGAAGACACTTGCTGAAGGTCTCATTCCTCCAGACGATGAGAAGACCAGAGGAGCAAAGCTTCCTTGAACCCTGTTCAAAATTCTTTCTTCATAAGCGCGTTTCTTCTCACTTTCCTTTCTCAAATATGCCGCCTTGAGTCCTCGTTCATGATATGTTTGTGCTCTTGGGTTGAAGATTCTGATGTCTCCGTTTCCAATATCTTCGTGCCGTGAAATTATAACTTTGATATTTTATAATACAACAGTGACCATAATGCTGTGTGACAGTGTAGCTCTGCTATTGTAAGTGAACAAAATGCCGTTATACTGTGAAGTTGTTGGGTGCAAGTCTGTATTCATTCAACAAGGAAATGTATCATTCCATGTATTTCCCAAAGATGAACAACTGAGAGCCAAATGGACTACATTATGTGGAGTTACTCCACAATGTGCAAGAATCTGCGGCAAACATTTTGCCATGGGAAGTGATTAGTTTGTTTGTAAAATGTCGAATGTTCTTTAGAATAAGAATTTTGAACAGAAACATGAATGCCAATGATCCAAGAAAAACTAAATCTAAAATGTCTAAGTTAATGAAATAAGTGTGAAATCATTGTTGGGAGTTATTGTATGGTGTTTTTATAAGACTAATTATGAGGTGTAATTATAAGAACATACGAACACTTGAATCTGCAGAGAGCCGACTGGCCCACATACGGCAGATCCCTTTCTGCAGACTCCCGCTTTCTTATGTTCTAAGTTCTTCAAACTGTTTTCATATTAATCATTTATATCAATTTCACCACACCACCAAACTCCTCCAATGAAATTAATTAAATCATATATGTGATCCGCCAGGATTCGAACCCGGGTTATCACACACAGATTATTGACACCTTAACCATTGTCATATGTCAGATTTCTAATATTATGGAAAATGTGTGTAATTCTGCTATGTGCTCACTCCAAAGAAGCAATGTCCATTTTGTAATAAAATCACCAAACTTGAAATCCATATGGTTTATCACTAATAACAAGTCAAGTTTTAAGATATCATCAACAATTCTGTTAATCACACTCCCTGGAATGAACCAGAAAATCATGTTTGCATTGTTACGAACGCTAATATATTACACTGTTTTCTATGTTTTAAATCATTGCCAACAAACACACATAGCTTTTTCTCACATTCTGAGTTTTATAATTTCATATTAGCTAGTTTATATTTTGCATTTGCATTAATCTTCCCTATCCTTAACCCTCTATTGGCGGCGCGCAACATAAGTCGAGTTAAATAAATTTGGAATATGTGGCGGCGCGCGACATACGTCGTGTGGCAATTTCAGCACGTAATGTTGCTGAGAGAGAGAGACAAGTGGTGGCAGGAGAGTAACGAGCATATGACTGCTCCAGACCACCGCGGCGGGCCTACTGACACGAATCCCACCCTCCTCCACCCTCTCACACTCGCTACACACTGAAATGTATGGGGAAAGTACCGAATTACATGGTTTTTGCACTCGTGTTGCGCGGTTGTTGCACGAAAACTAGCGGTCATACAAGGATCGTTGTGGTGTCATTGGCAAGCTCTGTTTATGCCCTTTCAGGGATAGATGCTTGTTTTACGCTCTGGGTCTTATTTAGGCATGAAAATGATCACGTAAACAGCCCTATTTTGGCTAAAAACACCCCGCTGGGCGGTACATATAAATAGACCGCCTAGCCTGCCAATAAGGTGTTAATAGCTTGCATTTGTTAATATTAAAATTTATCTACCAATTTACTGACCATGTACTGTATGTATAAGGCTAATTTTGATATGTATTTATAAGGCTAAATTTGAGATATATTTATATGGCTAATTTTGAGAGCTTCAACATCAAACTAGAAAGGCATAAGTACGAGATGAGTTAGGTGTGAGAGGGATCTGGCTTGTATGGGCCAACAGGCTTTTTGTACTCACTTCTATTATGTTATTATGTTATTATTGTTTTGTAACCTGTCCAATGTTCTTCATAATATTCTACTACGATGACTATTTGTTTTCGGACGATGGAGTTCATCTGAACCAGGTGGGAGCAGCACGTTTTGGGCGTCTTCTAACGATGCGGTGAAGGATTTTCGGAGAAGAAATCGACTCAGCACAGGAAAACCAGGAAGGAGGACCGAAGACAGCGAGGGCGGCAACCTGCGAAGGAATTAAATGCTAATCTGTCAAGAACCGCGAATTTGGATAAAGCTCCACCAACACGACCCAAATTCAAAACCGCCAGGGATAACGACCGAGGACCGATGTCAGCCATGAATGTAAATGTAGATCCGATCAGAACCAAAAATTTGATTAAAGAACGTTCTGCGAGTTCTAAAACCGCAACTTTAAAGGTTTTCTATGCAAACGCTCGTAGCATACGCAATAAATTTTCAGATTTAGAGGAACTAGTGTTTACTGAAAATTATGATGTGATTGGTATAACATAATCTTGGCTCAATACAGTAGATAGAGACTTTTTAGCAGAGTATTCACTTCCCGGTTATGTAATGTTTGAGAAAAGCCGAATAAATAAAAATGGAGGTGGCGTTTTATTTTATATCAAAGAAAGTCTTAACCCGACCCTCTTGTCAAAACCTCAAATTGTGAATGTCGACACATCTTTTGTGCTAATAAAGAATAATAAAGGTACAAAAATAATACTTGCATTAATATACAGACCTCCAGCTCAATCAGTGCAAACTGACCGAGAAATTTATGAACAAATTGCAGATGTAAGTAACTCACAAGTTGCCGTATTTTTTGGCGACTTTAATTTACCTGTGACCAAGTGGGGCGATACTCTTACTTCACACTCCGGACATGACTTGTATACGAACTTGCAAGTGAGTTCGCTTTATCAATTTGTTCGAACACCGACGACCCGTGGTAATAACGTTCTTGACATTGTACTTGCAACAAAAGAAAAATTAATAGAGAATTTGAATGTTGGTGATGAATTCAGTAACAGCGACCATCGTACGATAACTTTCACTTTAAACTTTACTAGTAACGAACCAAATAGTAGCATCGAAAAAGTCCCTAATTTCAAGAAAGCAAACTTCCATAAACTTAGAGCTATGTTTAAAGAAACTGACTGGAGCTTTTTAATTAACAATAACGACATAAATACATCTTGCAAGTTATTCGAAACCACTTACCTAAAAGCAGTGCAAGACTGCACACCATCGAAAATACGGCGTCCAGGCCATAATAATAAGCCCAAATGGTGGAATAAAGATATTTCAAACTGCCTGCTTGCTAAAAAATTTGCTAATGATAGATTAAAATCCTCACAAAATGACGAAGAACGGGTGAAATTTGTAGAGCTACGACGCAAAGCCAAAAAGTTAATTAAGCAAAGTAAAAAGACCCTAGTGTTACATATTGCGAATCAAAGTAAAACAAACCCGAAAGAATTCTATAGTTATATCAGAAAGAAAAAAGTAGTTACTTCAACTGTTGGTCCAACAGTTGAAGTAACTACTTTTTTCTTTCTGATATAACTATAGAATTCTTTCGGGTTTGTTTTACTTTGATTCGCAATATGTAACTCTAGGGTCTAGGGTTAGTCGATGAAAATGGAGAATACACCAAAGACGAAGTACAAATGAGTAATGCCCTCAATACCTTCTTTGCATCAGTTTTTACAACAGAAGACCTCAGTGATATCCCTACACCATCGCCGATTCAGATTGATAATTCAGATGTTCTAAGCAATATCACCGTTACAGAGAGAGAAGTATTGAATTGTTTAGATAAACTCAAGGTAAATAAAACGCCTGGACCTGATACAATCTCGCCTAGAGTTCTAAAGGAAGCTAAGGATGAGCTCTCCAAACCACTGACATTACTATTCAATAAATCCTTGCAGTCTGGAACTATGCCTGATCAGTGGAAGATAGCCAACGTACCACCGATATTCAAAAAAGGCAGCAAATCCCTACCCAGTAACTATCGTCCAATTAGCTTAACCTCATTTGTATGTAAAATGCTAGAAACGGTCATAAGAGACAGACTCGTAAATCACTTAGAAGAAAATAACATACTTAAAGATACTCAACACGGCTTTCGTAAAAAATGTTCCTGTTTAACAAACCTCTTAGACTTCTTCCACGATATCCTCAACCTCTACGATGAGAGTAAAGCTGTAGATATTATATACCTTGATTTTCAAAAGGCCTTTGACAAAGTTCCCCACAAACGTTTACTGCTAAAACTAAAAGCGCATGGAATACAAGACGGTGTGTTGAAATGGATACAAAATTGGCTCAGCGACAGAAAGCAAAGAGTAGTCATAAACGGTAAGGCATCTAAATGGACCAATGTAAGTAGCGGGTACCCCAGGGATCGGTAGTAGGACCAATTCTCTTTCTAATTTACATCAACGACATAGATGAGGGTCTCACCTGTCCAATCTCAAAATTTGCTGACGATACAAAAATTGCAAATAGCGTACTCTCAAAAGATCAAGTTGACGATATGCAACACAATCTAGATAAATTGTCACATTGGGCCCAAATTCGGCAAATGAGTTTCAATGCGGATAAATGTAAAGTACTACATATCGGATACCTAAATGAGAAAGCAAACTATTCGATGAATGGCACTCAGCTTAAGAATGTAAACAGAGAAACCGATCTGGGAGTAACAATATCGAGTAACCTAAAACCGAGTCAACAATGTTCAGAAGTTGTTAAGGCAAACAAAATAATTGGCTTTATAGGCAGATCATTTGAGCATAAATCCAAAGACGTAATCCTAACCCTTTACAATTCCTTAGTCCGCCCTCTTCTGGAATACTGCGTTCAATGCTGGTGCCCTTATTACCAAAAAGACATAAACAAGCTAGAACGAGTTCAACGTAGAGTTACCAAAATGATACCTAGCCTAAAGAACAAACCATACGAAGAGCATCTTAGAAAATTAAATCTATTTCCTTTAATCCAGCGCAGATTAAGAGGTGACTTAATTCAAGTGTTCAAAATCATCAAAGGCATCGACAATATGAACTGTTGTAAGTACTTCACTATCGACCAATCTAATTACACGCTGGGAAACGGTTGCAAAATTATTGGTAAATCTTTTAACTCACACGAATCTAAGAATTTCTTCTTCAATCGAGTTGTCAACTTGTGGAATGGGCTTCCCCGAGACGTTATAGACTGCAGCACCGTTGATTCATTTAAATTCCGCCTAGACTATCTCGCATCAAACCCGCTACTGACTCTGACTGCGTTTGTAAATGAATAACTTTATTTAATCCTCCCCTCAGTTACTAACCCATATGTCCCCTACTAACTTCCTAGTCCTGCCACGTTAGTGGCAGGGCAGTAGTTCCCTTTCCAATGTTCCCTTACCCACTCTAAACCACTGTTTGGACACTTGATCCTCAGTGTTTTGGAGGACAAGCAGCCTAGAAAGGTCACTATATCTGTTGTTGCTTGATTTCCTTTGTACTCCTTTATAATAACCTTACGGAACCTTACGATGATACTGGACGCAGGTCTTGTCAATGCTCTAAGTCCAAATCTTCATAATTTAACTTTAATAGACACATGTATATATTAATAAAATAAGTGTGTACCGAATTTTGTGAAATCCTTATCCCGCTTTGTGCAACCTAGTTGTAAGAAGAAATTAGAACAATAACCAATACCTATAAATTAAACCTGAAAATAGTTATCCCATTTTGTATATGCTAAATATAATATTATAATATTATAATAGTAATATAGTAATAGCCTACATTTGATATGAAAATGATTGGACCGGGTAAACAAATATACAAAGTATTATAAGCTTGTGACAGTGTATAGGCGAGAAGGTGAAGGTATTGAGGGATCACAGTCCAGATATTGTGTGGACTGTGTGAGGGATAAGCCTTTACAACGTCTCGCAGCTGATAGGGGGCGGAGCTAGGCAGAGCGGCGAGTGTATTCTCTCTTTCTTTCATTTGGTACAACAGTGTGACGTCACTGAGCTGCGCGTGGGTTGACCTGATGTATCTATGGACCTTGGGGTGACTGGACCTCCTTCCTGTACGGTTCGAATCCTAGCCCTGTCAGCTACATACATACATACATACATACACAAAAACACACGCGCGCGCACACGCACGCACACACACACACACACACACACACACACGCACACACACACACACACACAGCATTGGACATTTTGGGAGAAAAATAAAAACTACAAATAAATTAAGGTTTAAGGGGGGTGACCTGCTTTGTTATTTCTGTCCTTTTCTCTCTTTCTCTGGCTTGTATCCATTCGGCCCCATTCAGCCAACTATTTTAAGACGTTTATCCCCATGTAGGTGTCGATTTCTTCCTGGCGAGCGATAGCGAGCCAGCATTGTATGAAGAAATCCGGCCTGGATTTTATCCAGCCTGGAGAAATCCGGCCTGGAAATCCGGCCTGGAAGAAATTTATCCTGCTGTCAAACAAAAATGGATATTTATTAGTATTGATTTGTTCATACATTTATATTATATTTATTTTTATTATTTTTTGTTTGCTCCCTAGACCTCCATCAAGCTTTAAATATTACCCACAAGATAAATTTGTACATTTTTCGGTAGTCTTCCAAAATCGACACCTAAATGGCACAAAGGGTCAAACTAATGGGGCTTTATATGAGGGAGAAGGGGGTGAAACAAACAAACAAACCTCCCCTTAAGGGGGGTGACCTGCTTTTTCTTATTTCTGTCCTTTTCTATCTTTCTCTGGTTTGTATCCATTCGGCCCCATTCAGCCAACTATTTTAAGACGTTTATCCCCATCTAGGTGTCGATTTCTTCCTGGCGAGCGATAGCAAGCCAGCATTATATGAAGAAATCCGACTTCGCCGGAGAAATTTTTCTATCGAAAAATGTACAAATTTAGCCATTTAGCCTGCTGTCAAACAAAAATAAAAAATATGCTGGCTCGCTACCGCTCACCATTAAAAAAATGACACCTGGATGGGGATGAACGTCTTAAAACAGTAGGCTGAATGGGGCCAAATGGATACAAGCCAGAGAAAGATAGAAAAGGACAGAACAAAAAGAAAGTCACCCCCCTTAACCTGTTGCCTGTGGTGGTATGACAATGAACTGCATACACAGGGCTCCATATAAATACATACATACATACATACATACACATTAAGATACAGAAACACTCACACACTCACATACACATAGATATAAACACACACACACACACACACACACACACACAGCCCGTAGCCTAGTAGGTAGCGCTCTCGTCTCACACAAGAGGGGTCGGGGGTTCAATCCCCCGGCCGGGCGGAGACAAATTGGGCTTGTCTCCTTTCATGTGTTAGCCTCAGTTCACCTAGCTGTAAATAGGTACCTGGAATAAGTGGACGACGTTATGACGTCCCATCTGGGGTTGGCAAAAATGGTACAAGGCGAGATGGGTATCATATGGGTTCACCAAAGCTGATGGCTACCTAAGCCTTCGGGCGAGACGGTACCGTCTATAGTGAGAATGGTACCATACAGATCCACCCTAAGCCTTCGTTTCCGATGTCGCCAATTGGCTAAAAATACAGACTACACACACATCCACAGCCATTCCAACGATACATATAACACCTACACATATAGGAGGCGGGAAATAACGAGCATGCTCACTCCCGCAATACAACTAGAGTAAGTACACACACACACACACACATTAAGATACAGAAACAGTCACACACTTACATACAGATACAGGAACACACACACACCCACACACACACACCCACACACACACACACACACACACACACACACACATACAGACACACACAGACATGTACACTTATAAATATGTAGATACATACTGTATAATATGCATACACACTCACAGACTGTACACTCGGTCCAAGAAGTATCTGCACCCACACGCTGATCATCTGGTGTGTACAGCTTGATAGGGTTGGCACCTCTGTCTGCAACTATATCCATGTGTCAGAGACGTCTCTGACACATGGATATAGTTGCAGACAGAGGTACCAACCCTACTGTAGCCTACACACCAGATTATCAGCATAGGGGTGCAGATACTTCTTGGACCGAGTACTCGGTACAGTACATACACACAAATATAATAAATTAAAACTAATGATCAATTCCTTATCAACTTTAAGGCAAGATGGACCGTTTTTTTTTCTTGTTTTCTATTAATTCATGTATTCCTTGTTTTGTTTTAGTTTCCTCGCTATACATCCATCAAGCTTAACACAAAAACACCCCTAGACACCCCTTCAAGATAAATTTGTACATTTTTCGGTAGAAAACTTTCTCTGCCGAAGACTGGTTTCTCTAAAATTACAGGCTCGCTAATGCTTGCTAGAAAAATTTCTACAGGTAAATGGCACGAAAGGGTTTAAAATTGACCACGAAATGGGGCGGAGGGTGTTAAACTCGCCAAACTAATATGCCAAACGTCTTAAAATATCAAAATTAACGGGACTAAACACGAGGGAGAAGGGGGGACCAGAAAAACCGGCCCATCTCCCCTTAATGCCATCCATAAATGTACTAATCAATCTTCCCACGGTCAGTTAAGGGGAGATCTCCACTTGAGGGATTTTTTTCTGAACCCCTTTCTCCCTCATGTTTAGCCCAATTGCTCTAGAGATTTTAATACGTTCGCCCCATTAGTTTGGCGATTTTAAGAGCTTTTGCCCCATTTATGTAAATTTTAAGACCATTCGTGCCATTTAGGTGTCGATTATTTCCTGGCGAGCGATAGCGAGCCTGAAGTTTATGAACAACCGGCCTTCGGCCGGGAAATTTTTCTACCGAAAAATGAAACGTTTATCTTGCAAGGGGGTCTATGGGGTTAAAAATTTAAGCTTGATTAATGACTAGGGAACAGACTAAAAACCTCCCCTTAACCCTTTGAGTACCAGCGACGTGTGTTATGTTTTATGCTAGCTATCTGTAGACGATATTATGCAGCTTAGGAAGGATCTGTGGTGGGTAAACGGGTTGGTTGAGAGAGTTAGAAGTCTTATTATGACTAGAGGTCCTTCCTAAACTGAATGCAATCGTCCAATAGTTGCCAGAATATGATGAAAAGGACCTCACCGGTATTGTAAGGGTTAAGGGGAGGTTTTTAGTGTGCTTCCTAGACTTCCATCAAGCTTGAAATTACACCCCCTTGACCCCCTTTCAAGATAAATTTGTACATTTTTCGGTAGAAAAATGTCCCGGCCGAAGGCCGATTCCTCTTAAATTGCAGGCTCGGTATCGCTCGCCTGGAAAAATTCGACACCTAAATGGGACGAAAGGTCTTAAAAGTGACATAAATTGGGTGAAAGTTCTTAAAATCGCCAAACTAATGGGGCGAACGTCTTAAAATCTCAAAAGCAATGGGGCTAAACATGAGGGGGAAGGGGTAAAGAAAAAAATCCCTTAAGTGAAAATCTCCCCTTAACCCTTTCAAGCTCCAATACGCGTTTCTGTTCTGTTTCTGGCTACGATTAGACGATTTCATTCAGATTAGTAACGGTATATGGAAGTCAAAGGGTTGATTGAGATAGTATTTACCCTTTAAATACCCACAGATATTTCCTAAGCTGCATAAAATCGTCTAATGATAGCCAAAATAAAGTGCTAAAACGCGTCAGAGCTTCAAAGGGTTAATTTGGACCTAGACACCACCAGGACATAGGAACACACGTATAGTCAATAAGCCACTAAGTCTAAAGTCGGTATCACACGAGCGCTTTTTCCCTCAACATTTATCCTCAACACTGGTCTGGCAGCTTATGCGGTCAAATTTTACACTATTTCGGTTACCTAAGTTCATCTACCATCAGTCTAGTTTCCAATACCAGGGCAAAATATTCCCTAAATGATGGAAGACAAATGTTGATCATAGAATGTTGACTATAAAAGCTTTCGTGTGATACCGGCTTAAGGGGGGTCACCGGCTTTTTGTTATTTCTGTCCTTTTCTCTCTTTCTCTGGCTTGTATCCATTCGGCCCCATTCAGCCAACTATTTTAAGACGTTTATCCCCATCTAGGTGTCGATTTCTTCCTGGCGAGCGATAGCGAGCCAGCATTATATGAAGAAATCCAGCTTCGCCGGACAAATTTTTCTATCGAAAAATTTACAAATTTAGCCTGCTGTCAAACAAAAATAAAAAATATGCTGGCTCGCTACCGCTCACCAGTAAAAAATTGACACCTGGATGGGGATAAACGTCTTAAAACAGTAGGCTGAATGGGGCCAAATGGATACGAGCCAGAGAAAGAGAGAAAAGGACAGCAATAACAAAAAAGCAGGTCACCCCCCCTTAACCTCTATCACTGGAAATCATCGTCTAGGACAAGGAACATGGGGTAGAGGAGTAACCGTTCGTAATCTACAACAAATGTTAACCCTTTCACGCATTTATGAGGCAGAGGTTGCCAGATTAGCAATAAAAAATAGAGTTCTCTCACTCTTATAATTACCTCTCCAAAATTAGTTTTCTGCCCACAGCTAACTCAAAGACAACTGCAGAGGTTGAAGTAACTAAACTAAAGGTTTCTAAATACCCCTGATGGTAACAAAGGCTTTAAAGTATCCCCAATAGGCTCAACATCGCGTCATATGTCGGAGAGGGTTAACAAAATTTAATATATTTTAAGGGGACTGGTTATTTTTAGGGGTCTATATATTCATATATTTTTAGTTTCCTCCCTAGACCTCCATCAAACTTAACCCTTTCAAGCTCCAATACGCATTTCTGATCTGTTTTTGGCTACGATTAGACGATTTCATACAGATTAGTAACGGTATATGGAAGTCAAAGGGTTGATTGAGATAGTATTTACCCTTTTAATACCCACAGATATTTCCTAAGCTGCATAAAATCGTCTAATAATAGCCAAAATAAAGTGCTAAAACGCGTCAGAGCTTCAAAGGGTTAAAAAAATATATCCATTACATCTCCCTTCGAGATTTAAATGTACATTTTTAGTTAGAAAAACTTCACGGCCGAAGGCCGGTTCCTCCACAATTACAGGCTCGCTATCGCTCGCCAGGAAAAAAATCGACACCTATAGGGCACGAAGGGTCTTAATATTGACAAATAAATGAGGCGAAAGGTCTTAAAATCGCCAAGCTAATGTGCCAAACGTCTTAAAATCACAAAACTAATAGGACTAAACACGAGGGAGAAGGGGGGGCAAAAAATCATCCCATCTCCCCTTAATACAGTACAACCCCCTCCATAAATGCAAGTTTTGGACAGGGTATAGTAGGCTGTTCATTCTAGGTTGGGCAGAAATCGTAACCTCTAACTAACCTCTGCTGTAATTAAAAAAGGGCTGGAGCAAATGGGCTGTCAATTTCGACTACACCTATTCCCTATATAACCATTCCTCCTATTTGGTAGAACAGTTAGCTCGATTACTCTAGTCCTTGTTAGAGTGGTGTAATGGTTTAGGTGCTTATGTTCTGGGTGTGGTGTCCCCGAGTTCGAATCCCGGGAGAACCATATGTTTTCATTAGTATATTCAAGTGCATTGGGGTTTGTAATTGATGATTAATGTTAAGAACGGGGTGTTACTTAACCCGGGAACTGCAGGGAGACTCTTAAGAGTTCCCCCGGCGGACTGCGGGAAGACTCTTAAGAGTAAGGCTTTTGAACACGTACCAAAACCGCGGGTTTATAGGCAGGCGGCTACAAATTTGTGTGGGTGTAGTACTACTTGGCAACTGTCGATACCACCCCGCCACACGCTCGGCCCGCACTCACACAAGCACCACGACGCCAGAACCAAAGCACTAGTCATGGAGCCCACACGTCCCTCACGCTCGCGCCCTGATGACACAACCAGCCCTCCTTCTGGTGGTGTCAGCCGCCGTGGAAGGCAGAGGGTGGCTACCCGAAACCCTAGCTGCCAGTACGACACGCCCTACAGCTCGGAGGACGAAGCACCAGCACCAAAAGCACGTAAAACACGTGCAAGCAGGGCACTTGCACAGAGGACATTGGACTTTGGGGACACTGCCACCACGACCCAGGCCACTGCAACAACCACTACTGCCACCCCTGCCACCAGTACCAGCGACGCAGGAGGCCGCCCTAGGGCTGCAGAACCTGCGGGGGCAGGCAGAATCAAAAGCACGGGCATAGGGAAGAGAACCCGTACGCCTGCCACAGTGACCCTGCCACCACCACCACCACCACCACCACCAGCCGCCCCTGGCCCGGCTGCCCCTGCCCCTGCCACCCCTGCTGCCCCTGCCGCCCCTGCTGCCCCTGCCGCCCCTGCCGCCCCTGCCCAAGGAAAAGTGAAGGGGAAAGGGAGAGGGAAAGCGACTGCTGGCCCTGCCGGCCCTGCTGCCCCTGCCGCCCCTGCCCAAGGAAGAGGGAAAGGGAAAGGGAAAGGGGCGACAGGCACCACCATCATCTTGCCTGCCTCCAGGCCCACTGCACCACCCACCACTGCCGCCCCTGCCGACGCCGACGCCCCTGCCGGCCCTTCTGCCCCTGCCCCTGTCCATAAGACGCCCCTACGTGCTAGAGGTCGCAGAAAAACTCTGACACCATCTAAGTACGCCGCCCTGCTGTTTGGTGGTGATTCGCAGGGCATTTGGCAGCCCTGCGGGTTTCGACGACGACGCCCAAGGACGGGACCAAGGGTGGGGGGATTTGGGAGTGGATAGTGGAAGCGAGTCAGACGTCGGTGATGAAAATGAAGAAGGGCGTCTGTCTAGTGAAGAGGAGGGTGATGATGATGATGTGTTGTATCGCGATCATGGCAGCGATATTTTAGACGCTGAAGCAGACGCAGACGACATTCCGATCCCTGGCATGCCTTCGTTTGAGTGGTCTGACGGGGCCAATTTTGTGCCTGACGTGCCCCAGTTCAATCCTGGTACGTCAGGTACAACTGATGACTGACCCTGTGACGAAAACTCTAACGAAAGCGAGTTCTTCCTCGCTTTTTTCGATATGGAGGTAATGACTTACATCGTTGCCCAAACAAACGCCTACTACAGGTGGGTGTTTGGCAGATTGGACGTCATTTCTCCAAAAGCGAGAATACGAGGCTGGGTGGATACGACTGTTGAGGAATTCATGACGTTTTTTGCCTTGTTGTTCCTCATGCCTCTTTGCAAGAAGCATGTGGTGCAACACTACTGGAAGCACGACCCTCTCATCGCCACCCCAACTTTCAATAAGTTCATGACTCGTGACAGATTTTTGTTGCTGCTAAGATTTATGCACTTTGCAGACAACGAAAATCCTAACAGGATTGACAGGATATGGAAAGTTCGGGATGTGTTCACCATGTTGTTGGAGAGGTATAGGAAATACTTTTACCCCTTCCTCAACTTGGTGATTGACGAGTCGCTCGTGCTCTTCAAAGGACGTCTTGTTTTCAAGCAGTTGAAAAGGCATAGGTTCGGAATCAAGCTCTTCGTGTTGTGCGACTGTGAAACTGGAATAGTGCTTGACATGATCGTGTATACAGGAACTGACATTGTCGTACCGAAAGCCGCTGCCGGTGACCCCATGGGCATGTCAGGTGCCATCGTCAGGAAAATGTTGGCACCTTACCTGAGCAAAGGCCACATCATCTACACTGACAACTGGTATACTTCTCCTGCTCTCTGCCAGTTTCTTCATGACAACCAAACGGGGTCATGAGGGACTGTCAGAAAGACAAGAAAGTTTATGCCCAAGTTCACAGGTGATGTCATTCCTCTGTCAGATGCCTCCTCCAGTGACACACCTTCTGACGACGAACTGGCCCAGGAACACCGCGAGAGGCATGTCCGAAGAAGGCGACGAAGGGGGCAGAAGTACAAGCAACTGGAAAAGTCCGGGAAAGTGGTAGCCCTGAAGTGGAAGGACAAAAGAGACGTTCACCTGCTTTCCACAGTCCACACAGGTGCCCAGGTGGACTCTGGTAAAATCCACTACCGAACCAAGAAGACTTTTTTCTAACTTCTAACCCTTCTTCTTATACTGTCGATCTTTTCTCTCCTTTGGGCTCCTCCGACCATAAACTTATCTGTCACCTTTCCTATCTCTCCAGTACGGCCACCCGATCCTCCTAGCCGGCGGCGCTTGCGGCACTTTGGCGCTCCCGACTGGGAGGCTCTTCGGTAGTACTTCTTTGATTTCCCATGGAATGATTTCTGCTTCCGTGGTCGGGGACCCTCGGAGAGTGCTGAACGCATTACCGAGGTACCATGGAAGCATACATTCCATTCGCTTTCTCTCAGAATAATGATGAAAAATCTTAGTTTACTCATGCCTGTTCTACTGCTGTCTGCAATAAGGAGGAAGCATTCAAACAGTACCAACGCCTTAAAATTCAAGACTCTCATTCTTCCTATGTTTCTGCCCGGAATCAAGCCAAATCTGTTCTTCGACTTGCCAAACACTCTTTCATCAATAATACATGCACTGAACTATCCAACTCTAGCTCTTCCCAAGCTTTCTGGTATCTAGCCAAAAACCTCTCCAACAATTTCTCTTCCTCGTCTTTCCCTCCCCTTTTCCACTCTGATGGTACAACCATCACTTCTTCCTCTGACAAAGCTAAACTCTTTGCTCAATCTTTTGCTAGAAACTCCACCTTGGATGACTCCGGTGCTATTCCTCCCTCTCCATCCTCCTCTCTCTTACTTATGCCTAATATCCTAATCTCTTCTAAAGATGTACTTTCTACCCTCTCTGGGCTTAATACTAAGAAGGCGTTCAGTCCGGACGGTGTTCCTCCTGTTGTTCTCAAAAACTGTGCTTCCGTGCTGACTTCCTGCCTAGGTAAACTCTTTCCTCTCTGTCTATCCTCTAATGTATTCCCTTCATGCTGGAAGTTTGCACTCATTTAACCTGTCCCAAAGAAGGGTGACCGCTCTCAACCCTCCAACTATCGTCCAATTGCTCTCATCTCTTGTCTTTCTAAAGTTTTTGAAGCTATTCTTGCTTCCAAATTTCTTAAGCATTTCTCATAATCTGCTCTGAGATCGTCCTTAAGGGTCACTCTACTGGTGATCTTCTTTCATATCTTACTAACCCTTGGTCATCCTCCTTTCGGGACTTCGGTGAGACTTTTTCTATTGCACTAGACATATCAAAAGCCTTCGATAGAGTCTGGCACAAATCTTTAATTTCTAAACTACCCACCTTCGGTTTCTATCCCTCCATCTGTGCCTTTGTCTCTAATTTCTTTTCCGGCCATTCCATAGCCGCGGTTGTGGATGGCCATCATTCACTTCCTCACCCTATAAACTCCGGTGTTCCTCAGGGCTCTGTCCTATCTCCTATTCTCTTTCTAATATTTATAAATAATCTTCTTAACTGTACCTCAATTCCCATCCATTGATACACAGACGACTCAACCTTACACTACTCCATTAGTTTTTCAGAACGCCCCAGCCAGCAATCCCTCAATGACAAACGTAATGAAGCCATAGAACTCTTAAATTCTGATCTAAATACTATCTCCAATTGGGGCAGAGAAAACCTTGTTACCTTTAATGTTTCCAAAACCCAATTTCTCCATCTATCTACCCGTCTGGAACTCCCAGCGGACTATCCCTTATTCTTCAACAATACAAAAATCAACCCTTCATCTTCTCTCAATATTCTTGGTGTCTGTTTTTCTTCTGCTCTCATTTGGAAGGACTATTTTACCAGTCTTGCTAAGGCAGCCTCCCAGAAGCTGGGTGTGCTCAACCGCCTTAGGGGATTCATTACCCCTGCACAGCTTCTTGCTCTGTACAGGGGCATAGTGCGTCCTTCTATTGAGTATTGTTCACATGTGTGGGGAGGTTCCTCTCACACCGCTCTCCTAGACAAAGTTGAAAGGAAGGCCTTTCGTATCATAACTCCTGTCCACTCACCAACTCTCTGCAATCTCTCTCTCTCTCCGCCGCAATGTTGCATCTCTCTCGCTATTCTATCGCTACTATAATCATCAGTGTTCCTCAGAGCTTTCCCAGTGTATACCACCTCCTTTACGTAGGGCACGTGGTACCCGTCTTGCTACTCAATCCCACCACTACTCTGTGCAACTTTCCAGCCCAAGAGTGAAACGTTACTCTCAAACTTTATTCTACTCAACAGCTGAGCTCTGGAACTCTCTCCCAGAATCAGTGTTTCCCTCTTCCTATGACTTAAATTGCTTCAAACTCTGTGTGTCCAGGCATTTTGGCTCGAACGTCCCTTGATTTTGGCCCTGTCACTCTTTCAACTATGGGGGAGGCACTCGCTATAGGCAGTTCTGCCTTTTGCCTCCCTCAATCACAGAAAAAAAAAGACCCAGATAAGCTTCTTTTCTCCAAATCTCCCATTTAGTCCCTCTCTCCTATATTTATCCATAAACCCTCACCGCAACACGTCATTTTGCTACATATACTGTACATATATATATATATATATATATATATATATATATATATATATATATACTGTATATAGTAGTCTTATTATTTTGCTTTTTAACTTTCTTTCTCAAATATTACTTAACGGCGTCCCTCTTCTTTTCTTTTATATATTCTCTATATTCTACCCTTACTTTTTCCATCTGCATCAGGATCAAATCCGTATTACTCTTCCATTATATCATCTTTTCCTATTGCTGCATTGTTGTATCTTTATCAGTCTGTCTATATTAATTTCTTCCATATTGTATATAACTCTATTATTTTCATGTCACCACTTTCACTGTCTTCTTACTTCTATTAACTAATATATTTCACACTTATGTTGCCTGTTGTTCTTTCTTTGTTTCCACCTTCTATCTCTTATCTATCACTTATTTACATATAGTTTCACTCTTTTTCTTATCTATTCTCTTCATTTAATCATTCCTTCATCTTCCTCCTGACTTCTATGTTGACATCCCCAATACTTCACTACTTTTCCCTTCTTCCGGTTTGTATATTATTCCCCGATCTGTTTTTTCTTTTCTTCTAATCCGAGTAACCTTCCGTCTCTCTCAAGTGTCTTCCTCCCTTCCTTTGGCGTAAGTTGTATGAGTATTGGACTGGTATAACTTGCGTGACAAAAGTTTGCATCTTCAAAGAGCATATAAGCGGTCGAAATATTGTGGACAGTTTGTCGATAGTGAAGGGCAACGTTCCTGATACATTTTGTTGACCAGGAACAAAAAGAAAAATCACACACACACACACACACACACACACACACACACACACACACACACACACACACACACAGAGCCCGTAGCCTCGTAGGTAGCGCTCTCGTCTCACACACGAGGGATCGGGGGTTCAATCCCCCGGCCGGGCGGAGACAAATTGGGCTTGTCTCCTTTCATGTGTTAGCCTCAGTTCACCTAGCTGTAAATAGGTACCTGGAATAAGTGGACGACGTTGTGACGTCCCATCTGGGGTTGGCAAAAATGGTACAAGGCGAGATGGGTATTATATTTTTTTTTTTTTTTTTTTTTTTTTTTTTTTTCTATATTCCAACTTACTTCCTCTCGGGCATAGGCTGAGAGCCTTAACATTCACCGCTTTACAATGAACAGTGAAGCCCGTGAGGTCTTGTTCCAGTCTAGGGAGTGAGACATGTGAAGCACGTAGAGTACAACGAGCACCTGCCATCTTGCCTTCACATGAGGCACGGTGCTCACTCATGGCCCGAAACGACCCCATCTCTGAAGCCATCTCGTTCCCGTGCTTCACTGTCTCACCCTCTACACTCGGACTCTCACACTTACACACACACAACGCCACCTGTTGAGCAGATAACTCGCCAGGCATTGCACCCCTATAGCATATTTTGAATATGGGAATATTCATACAGTGCTATTTAATCAGGGAACAATGAGGGTATTTTATTGACGTTTCGGTGGGCTTTGTGGTAATGCACTGATACTAGGTACAGCACAAATTCCATCCCAATAATATCTTCCCATTGATACATCGGGATTTGAACCCGGGACCTTTGGATTACCAGGCCAGTGGCAAGACCACTCCACCACACCTCCCCGTGTGACCAGTTGACCAGTAGCTTAGGTGAACATATGGTTCACCTAAGCTACTGGTCAACCTAAGCCTTCGGGTGAGACTGGTACCGTAGTGAGAATGGTACCATACAGATTAACCCTAAGCCTTCGTTTCCAGATGTCGCCAATTGGCTAAAATACAGACTACACACACATCCACAGCCATTCCAACGATACATAAACACTTAACATGCATTTCACGCAATACATTCCCAGTTAAGGAGGCGCGATAATAATGAGCTTAGCTCGCATTGCGTGGATTCCCCTTGACGAAACAAGCAAGTGAATAACACACACACACACACACACACACACACACACACACACACACACACACACACTCACATGCAATACTGTAACTAAAGATATATGTAATGTGCGTACACTCGACCAAAAAACAATTTTTATACTAACGCTCTAAACATTCTGGAAGTGGGTCGAAATCTTATGATAATACCTCACAAACGTAAGATTCACCCGATTCATTCCGTTCACACTAGATTATTTACAGCTCACCAGTGAACAGATTGTTGTTTGGTCGAGTGTACATACATTCAAATAATCAAATACAAACCGAAGTAGTAACTCGGATGCATAGGCTAGTCATGGAATAATTCATTAACTGATTGTGTTCATCAACCAACACATAACCTCACCTTAACTCTTACTCGGGGCAGGTATAAGTGTTCTAAATAAACAACCTGGTGCTGTGAAGCTGCTATTTATATTATTTGACCAACTGTACTTTGGTGTACAATCGTGAGATTATAGTTTATTTACTGTGCAATTTACATTTATTATTTTTCTTCTTTTAATTTCTGTTCCCCTTCTTCCTGTTTCCATTTCCAACCATTCAACATTCCAGTCGTCCCTAATCAGTCCAACTTCTCCGTCCCTTCGTTCATCGTGTCTCTAATTTCATTTTTTTTTTTTTTTTTTTTTTCTATGTGATTGAGGGAGGCAAAAGGCATAACTGCCTATAGCGAGTGCCTCCCCCATAGTTGAAAGAGTGACAGGGCCAAAATCAAGGGACGTTCGAGCCAAAATGCCTGGACACACGGAGTTTGAAGCATTTGTTTTCTTCTGGTTCCTAAAATACGTTCCCGTTCTTCATTTGCTCTCTCTCTCTCTCTCTTTCTCTCTCTCTCTCTCTCTCTTTCTCTCTCTCTCTCTCTCTCTCTCTCTCTCTCTCTCTCTCTCTCTCTCTCTCTGTCTTGTGGCTGTAATTTATGTGTTTGGTCCTTAATGACGTTCACTTCTCTCATTTGTTGTTGTTTCAAATTTCCTTCCCATGTTTGGTTTTGTTATATTATTTGTTTTGTTTTCTCTTTGTTCAAGTGCCTCTTTGCTAACTCACATTTGGAAATTTTAACAATAATAAAACAAGAACTACATCTCTAACAGTCAACTATTTAATCCCAATAATTAATTAAAAATAATAGCTACCACAGTCCTAACTACTATAACACCAACTACTCTAACCACAGCTGCCATATATATAGCAACTACAACCATATACTACAAAACCGTTCATAAACCACAATTATATAATAATCAAACTCAAGTACTACCATCATCATCAACCATAACGACCACCACCTCCACAACTACATAGATCAAAACAATCCCGACAAGAACAAACAAACACCACAAATACCAAATACAACCATAAGTATCAATACCACAAATACCAAGTACAACCATAAGTATCAATACCACAAATACCAAGTACAACCATAAGTATCAATACCACAAATACCAAGTACAACCATAAGTATCAATACCACAAATACCAAGTACAACCATAAGTATCAATACCACAAATACCAAGTACAACCATAAGTATCAGTACCACAAATACCAAATACAACCATAAGTATCAATTCCACAAATACCAAGTACAACCATAAGTATCAATACCACAAATACCAAATACAACCATAAGTATCAATACCACAAATACCAAATACAACCATAAGTATCAATACCACAAATACCAAGTACAACCATAAGTATCAATACCACAAATACCAAATACAACCATAAGTATCAATACCACAAATACCAAATACAACCATAAGTATCAATACCACAAATACCAAGTACAACCATAAGTATCAATACCACAAATACCAAGTACAACCATAAGTATCAATACCACAAATACCAAGTACAACCATAAGTATCAGTACCACAAATACCAAATACAACCATAAGTATCAATACCACAAATACCAAGTACAACCATAAGTATCAATACCACAAATACCAAATACAACCATAAGTATCAATACCACAAATACCAAATACAACCATAAGTATCAATACCACAAATACCAAGTACAACCATAAGTATCAATACCACAAATACCAAGTACAACCATAAGTATCAGTACCACAAATACCAAATACAACCATAAGTATCAATACCACAAAGTCAACCACCATAGTACACCAAAGTCAACGTAACTACCATCAAGACAATATACTGTACAACATAACAACCGGTACCATTATATCCTACCCAGATCACATACCTATGGACACAATACGTACCAAAGAGACACTAAAATGCCACATGACCACCCAAAACTGTAACCATTAACGACAATCAACCACATCCACCACCACACCATCCCTAACCCTAACCACACAACCACTACCGCACTATAACTTCACCATCCACAACAACCAAC
>JBAKBP010013728.1:0-61749 GCA_037953745.1 Lithodes maja | reverse complement strand
ATATATACCGGTATATATACTGTATATATATATTGTATATATATATTAATTATAATAATAATAATATTAATAATAATCGAGTTATAGTATAGTTACCAGTATATGACTTCTAGAGTCGGATATATTACATCTGACGGTGAATTCAATGGTTTAGCAGCTGATTCATCGATTTGTAATGGAGTTATATGAAATTATTATGTGTTTGCGTCATATTAATGCTAAGTTTTTATAATTAACAACACATTTTGCTAACAAATCTTCGTACGAGGCTGGGAAACTAGACCGGAACATGGCAATTTACCGTCATGTGAAAAAAAATGCAGACTATAGTAATGTATTACTCATAACTAATTCAGATTAGACTAGCCAACTTGCGAGTGTCAGGCTATAAGGAAGTTGGAGCTGCAAACATCGAGATTTAGCAGTATTATTAGCTATAATTCGGCCGAAAGCCGATTCCTCCTAAATTACAGGCTCGCTATCACTCGCCAGGATAAAAATCGACACCTAAATGGTACGAAAGGTCTTAATATTGATAAAGAAATTATGCGAAAGTCTTAAAATCTGAAAACCAATGGGGCTAAACATATGGGAGAAGGGGGACCAGAAAAATATACCATTTCCCCTTAAAATGTGTCTTAAATTCTCGAGGGGTTAAAAAGAAAGAAGTCCCAATCTACCTTAATAAACTGTTTAAGGGGAGATGGGTCGGTTTTTCGGTCCCCCTTCTTCCTCATGTTGATCCTCATTAGATTTCAAATATTAAGACGTTCGCCCCATTAGTGTGTTGATTTTAAAACTTTTCGTCCCATTTCTATATCAACATCAAGATCTTTCGTGCCATTTAGGTGCCGTTTTTTCCTGGCGAGCGATAGCGAGCCTGTTACATTCTTAGAGAAATCGGCCGGGACGTTTTTTTTATTGAAACATTTACAAATTGATCTAGGGAGTATTTTGTTTAAGCTTGATAAAGGTCTAGCGGGGAAACTAAAAAATAAATGAATAATTATATAAATAAATGGACCCCCCCCCCAAAAAAAAAGGAAAAAGGTAAAACAACAGCAACAACAACAACAACAACAACAACACTGTCCCCTTAAAATGCGTGGTAATCCTGAAGGTGTTAAAGACGATGTTTTTAGGATTATGAAGGGTAGGCCTATGTGGAATTCGGCGGGTTAATTGAGATAGTCTTTACCCCTATATATTCCCTCAGACCTCTCCAAAGCTGTATAAAGTCTCTGAAGCTCACCCAAGTAAGTCTTTACCCATTTAATTCCCACAGATCCTTCCAAAGCTGTATACAATTTCCGAAACTCATCACCCCTTTCATTCCCACAGATCCCTCCAAAGCTGTATACAATTTCCGAAACTCATCACCCCTTTCATTCCCACAGATCCCTCCAAAGCTGTATACAATTTCCGAAACTCATCACCCCTTTCATTCCCACAGATCCCTCCAAAGCTGTATACAATTTCCGAAACTCACCTCCCCTTTCATTCCCACAGATCCTTCCAAAGCTGTATACAATTTCCGAAACTCTTTTACCCCTTTAATTCCCACAGATCCCTCCAAAGCTGTATAACATTTCCGAAACTCTTTACCGTTTTAATTTCCACAGATCCCTCCAAAGCTGTAGCCTATACAATTTCCGAAACTCTTTACCCTTTTAATTCCCACAGATCCCTCCAAAGCTGTATACAATTTCCGAAACTCTTTACCGTTTTAATTCCCACAGATCCCTCGAAAGCTGTAGCCTATACAATTTCTTAAACTCACCCAAGGATAAGGATTCGAGCCCGCGTCCCCTCTTCTTTACTGCTTGGCCAGGTGTGGTCCAGGTGTGTGTGTGTGAGAGTCGTATTATTCTTAGGGAGGGGATATTACTGATCACCTGATTTGGGGGAACAGTGCGCATGTGTGTGTGTGGGGAGAGAGAGAGAGAGAGAGAGAGAGAGAGAGAGAGAGTCAGAATCAGAATATTTATTTTTCCATTTTACAATGGTTCTTCACATAAAACATTAAAAAATATTAAAATACATACATTATATATATACATATTTACAATAAGAAACATCTCTAGTATGTTACTATATGTCTATATGTCTATGTTGTTATGTCTATAAAAAAATGACAGTTACAGTATTATTACATTTTTTGTTTATAGATCCATTTCATGTTTCAGAATATAATCTTTTAATGTATGCTTAAACGTGTTTAGGTTATTTGTGTCCTTTACTGATCTCGGCAACCTATTCCATATTTTAGGACCTGCTACCAAAAGCGATCGTTCACCATAAAAGGTGTTTGTTCTCTGTACATATAGATGGTTTTGCTGTCTTGTGTTACTATTTATGATTTCATTAACAATAGGAAAGTGTATTAGCCAGTTTGGAATTAGCTTATGCCTTTCTTTATACACCGCAATAGCTGTATCATATATATATTTTTGCTTTATTTTTAGCCACTCTAATTCCTTTATTATCGGAGTTACATGGTCGTATTTTTTTGCTCCACCCACTGCTACCTTTTCAGCAAAATTCTGCATTTTTTGTATAGTATTTAATATAGTGCAATTAGTTGAACCCCATATCATTATGCAATAATTTATCAAACTTAAAATTAGCGATTGAATCACAATGACCCTAGTAGCTTTGTCAAAATTACCTTTTATACGATTCACATACATCAACGTTCCCATGACTTTCTTGTTCAGTTCACTTGTGTGTTTGTTGAAAAGCATGTTACAATCTATATGTAGACCTAAATTTGTTACATGTGTACAAGGTATAATTTTATGATCATCGAGTTGTATACATACATTTGAGGGTATTTGGGATAAAAGCTGTCTAGTGCCAAGGAGAGAGAGAGAGAGAGAGAGAGAGAGAGAGAGAGAGAGAGAGGAGAGAGAGAGAGAGAGAGAGAGAGAGAGAGAGAGAGGTCCTTGCTAGGCAGTCCGGCCTTATAAAACTACTTTTCTTTTTATTTTATTTATTATTTTTATTATTATTATTAATTTATTTATTATATAGATAGAGGTGAAGCCTTACCTTGAATGCGTTTATTGTGTCGCTCTCCACCACTCTCCCTGTAGGTGGAGAAACTCTTTGTGATATCTAGGTTTGCCTTTTTGGCCTTTAATTTCAATCCGTTTCCGCGAGTTTGAGAATTATTGTTAAATGTGAATAGCTCATTTCTATCGAGTTTGTCGAAGCCTTTCAGTATCTTGAAGCACTCAATAAATTGACCCCTCAACCTTCTCTTTTTAATGATAACAGATTCAATCTTTTTAAGTTTTTCATCATATGGTGTATTTATCAATAATGGTATCATCTTTGTTGTTCTGCGCTGCACTGACTCGAGTCTCGCAATGTCCTAGTTCAGATAAGATGGACAGAACTGCACACCGTATTCAAGGTGGGGTCTCACCATATTTTTGAACAATTGCACTATTACGTTCTCATGTTTATAAGTAAATTTTCGTTTAATAAAGCCCAATGCTCTCTTTGTCTTGTTTGCAGCTGCTATAAATTGGTCCGGAAGCTTTTAGGTTGTAAACCAAGGGGGTTGATGGTTTCATATAAATTGTTGTGATGGACTGGATAGGGTTGGGTGGGTTGTACAATTTTCATAACGGTGCGGATGGGTTAGGATGCGTGAATTGTAATTTTCATTATATTCTGGTTACCATTAGACGATTTTCTTCAGTGTATTATCCATATCTATGACCCAGAGGGGTAACTATGGTCTTAATAAACCCTCTGAACAACATAGGTCCTTTGTAAACCTGAAAATAATGAAACATCTAATATTAGCCAGTATAAACAGTAAAAAGACGACATCGTACTGTCGAGCGAAGCCATCCATTGCTCTCCTCTTATAGTTGGGGGAAACTCGACCCAGGGAGTGACATAGACTTTGCCCTATCAAGTTCCTTGGCTAGTGTTCTAGACATCTTTAACCCCTTCTGTACCAGCGACGTCTTTTTTATTATATTTTAGCTATATTTACTAAATGGTATGCATTTTAAGAAGGATCTGTGGTAGTATAAAGGGTTAAGTGAGATAGTTCGAAGGCTGTTAATTGTTTGAGGCCTTTTTTAAACTGAATACAATCGTCTAATAGTAGCCACAATAAAGTTAAAAGGACGGCACCGGTACTGAAAGGGTTAAGGTAAATCATGCAATGGATAAATTAATATAATTAAGATAAGTGTTTATGTGTTTATTATTCCTAGATAAGAAATATGATTTGTTACAGATAATATAACCAACTTGCTACTGTGTTGCATTGTTATTAATATATGAATACAGCAGTAATAATATCATTTGACTAGATACATAATTGACCACTTACAAATATATATTGATGCAGAATTGGTTTCCAAAGTACAGTTGGATCAATACATTCACAGCACATGCAGTTAAGGGGACAGTGGCTGTTTGTTTGGTCTATTAATTCATTTATTCATATATTTTTTTAGTTTCTTCCCTAGACCTCCATCAAGCGTAGAAAAACACCCCCTAGACCCCCCTTCAAGATAGATTTGTACATTTTTCGGTAGAAAAATGCCCCGGCCAAAGGCTGATTCCTCCTAAAATTACAGGCTCGCTATCGCTCGCCAAGAAAAAATCGACACCTAAATGGCACGAAGGGTCCTAATATTGACAAAGAAATGGGGTGAAGGGTCATAAAATCCCCAAACTAATGGAACATAAAAATAAAAATAGGAAAAGTGGGGATTGGGCCTGAGCATATAGATAGATAGCTAGATAGAATGGAACCAACGTCTTTAAATCTCAAAAACTAGTGGGGCTAAACATTAGGGAGAAGGGGGTCCAGAAATACAGTCCGTCTCCCCTTAATGTAGACCAGTTCACACATCCATTGTAAATCTTGTTAGTTTAAAGGAACAACAAGGGTAATTAAGTGCCTTACTAATTAACTGTATCGTTTAAAGGAATGTTGGTGGGATAAGCTATACCCACCTAATATAAAAATTGATAGATACATTAAACAATCAAAAGTACATATCTGTCCAACTCACTCTCTCTCTCTCTCTCTCTCTCTCTCTCTCTCTCTCTCTCTCTCTCTCTATTCCAGTTTCTCTTCTACTTACTCTTCAAATACTGTTCTTCTTGATGGTGTAATGGTTAGAGTGTTTCAAATTTGTATGTGGTAACCCAGGTTCGAATCCCGGTAGGAGCACATGCTTTCATTAATTTAATTGGGGGAAGTGTTTGGAGTAAAATTTAAAAATATATATATATTGTTCTATTCATTGTCTGTATAATAATCATGTATACCTCTTGTTTTATCATTTATACATAGGCTAATCTGCTATACTGGGTTGATCTCGCTCTCCCTCTATATATTATATATATATATATATATATATATATATATATATATATATATATACTGTGTTGCAGGCTATATATTTTCGTTCCTCTTCTAATATTTTTCTTCTAATCATTGTCTTTATAATAATCATCACTTTCGTCTTGTTTTATTATATACATACTGTATACTTAAGGTGGAGGTAGTTGCTTTTTCTGGACCCCTTTCTCTCTCGTGTTTAGCCCCACTAGTTTTGAGATATTATGATGTTCACCCCATTAGTTTATCGATTTGAATACCTTTCTTGCCATTTAGGTGTCAATTATTTCCTGGCGAGTGATAGTGAGCTTATAATTTTGAGAGGAATCAGCCTTCAGCCGGGTCATTATTCTACCGTAAATGTACAGTACATAATTATATATCTGAAAAGTGGATCTTGAGGATCATTGATTAAGCTTGATGGAGGTCTAGGGAGGAAACTAACACAATAATAAATATATAAATAAACAAATAAATAATATATAAATAAATATACTTATAAATACCCCCTGTTTCATTGTGTTGATCCCCCTATTTTTGTTTCTTTTCTTCTTCCTCTTCTATTATTTTTCTTCCAATCGTCGTCTTTACTCTTTAGAATCATCATCTTCCTTTTCTTTAATCATTTATACTTAAGTTTTCAGATTTAATGACGTTCGGCCCATTAGTTTGGCGATTTTAAGACCTTTCACCCAATTTATTTGTCAATATTAGGACCTTTTGTGCCATTTAGGTGTCGATTTTTTCCTGGCGAGCGATAGTGAGCCTGTAATTCTAGGAGGGAAGGCCAGAAATGTTTTCTACTGAAAAATGTACAAATTTGTCTTGTCTTGAAGGGGGGATGTTTTTTAAGATTGGTGGAGGTTTGGGGAGGAAAACTAGAACATAATAAGATAAATAAATTAGCAAATATATTCTATAGCCCATCCCCCCTTAACCCTTCCAGCCCGGGTGTCATTTTAAAATGACACCAAAAAAAAAGGGCCGGAACCCGGGTGTCATTTTAAATCCTTGTGCTTGAAAGCGTGCTTCAAAATTTGCGCGGCAAATTTTGGCATGGTAGGAGCGACCGCAGCGCCACCAAGCCTCAACTACTAGTGTTATCAGTTCGTACGTGGCCGCCATAGCGAGTAATACTGAAAAAATGTTTTCCGACATGTCCGATTCGTTGCAACCTCCCGCGGGCCCCAGTGCTACCCCACTCGCAACTTCAACGCCTGTTGCAACCGAGAAGAGAGCTCAACAAGAGAAAGTTAAGCGTTTGTTGAGTGATAGCGCCATACAGCGACAACTTTTTGATAGTGATGAAGAGAGCAGTGGCGAAAGCTTGGTGGACAAGGTACAATTTATAAGTGAAAGTGAAGACGATTTCGTGGGCTTTGGAGACGACGATAATGTTGATTTATTTGAGGGGGGAGACAGTAGTGATGATCCTGATGTGGAAGTGTTTCAGGAAGGTGCCATTGAGCTTCCCAGTGTGCTAGAACCTAGGCCTACCCCCTCGCCATCTTTGCTAGGTCAGCCTAGGCCTAGCCCTAGCCCTAGCTCAGGACCTTCCCCTTTGCCTGCCCGTACGCCCTTGAAAGTGGGCAAATATTTCTACAAACAATCATTGATCAAAAGTGCAGCTAAAAAAGCACGCAGGGCAGCCGCAGAAAAGCATAGGGAAGCTGAAGATAGCGATAATGACGCCGACCCTGGCCTAGCAACCACCCTCATTCCATTGTCCCGACGCCTTGACACGGGACGCCGCGTGGGTCACCCACAGCCCTCGCCTTCATCTCTCGTTCAGGATGACCAAAGGGCCTCTTCAAGTGGTATTGGTGATGTGCCACAGGCCTCAACACACTGCAGAGCATTATTTGCTGCTGAAAAGCCCTCGGCTCGCCGCAAAAGGAGCCCAACTCCCGAGGCCTCGGCTCCCATTCTTGAAGCTCCCGCTGCCTCCCGCGCCCCACACCGCCGACGCCCGGTCACTTCTTCACCAGAATTGTCTCTTGAAGAGGATGCTGACGACCCCAACATTGCCCCAGATGACCTGACGTCGCCTGAGGAGGAAGAGGAACAGGAACAGGAAGAGGAAGAGGATGTGCCGACAAAACGAGCGAGAGAGCGAGGTCGTGGACGTGGTCAGCCTGCCGACGCCGCTGCCCCTGGGCCTGGGCCTGGGCGTGGGCGTGCAGGGCGTCCGCCTGGGCGTCCGCGTGGCCAAGGGCGTGTGCCAGGGCGTGTGCCTGCTGCAGCACGACCTCGAGCATCAGCATCCGACCTGTTTGTGTGGACAGATGGAGCTGATTTTGAGCCAGATTGTCCTGCCTTTGACGAGGTACAGATGGGTTCTGGGGTGTCACCAGCATATCCCTGTGGCCCAGATGCTACCCCCAGTGAACTTTTCTGTGGCTTCTATGACAATGAAGTCATGGAATACCGCGTCAAAGAGACAAATCACCACCATGCTATCTGTGCCAACTTTCTTGGGAGGAAGACCAGTGCCAAGATGGTGGCATGGAGAGCTCTCACTGTGGCAGAACTATATGTGTTCTTGGCACTCACAATGCTGATGACTCATATAAGGAAGCACGTTCTGGCTGACTACTGGATCACTGGCGACATCATAACGACTCCATCATTTGGCAAATACATGTCCAGGGACAGGTACTTCGACATCCTCTCCTATCTCCACCTGACAAACAACATGGCAGTCCACTTTCCCAACTCATTATGGAAGATCAGGAAGCTGTATGACATGATACGTCATCGGTTCACCACATACCTGATTCCTTTCCAGAAGATGTGCCTCGACGAGTCTCTGGTTCTGTTCCGTGGTAGGCTGCACTTCCGACAGTATATCCCGTCCAAGAGACACCGCTTCGGTATCAAGCTCTTTGTCCTCTGCGACTGCTTGACGGGGTATGTGCTGGACTTTCTACAGCGGCAAGGCTGGAGAAGTTGTGACTGACCCTCTCATTGGTTTTGGTGGCGCTGTAGTGAAGAAGATGGAGAGGCACTTCAATAATAACCACATCCTCTACACAGATAATGATTACACGTCGCCTCTCCTGACCAAGTACCTCCATGACCGCAAGACCGGAACTGTCGGCACAGTCAAGGGCAAAAGGAAGGGCATGCCAGGCTACCCAACCAAGACGAAGAAGGCGGACGTCTTCCACAAGAAGAGTGGCCCCATCCTCTCCATCCACTGGCATGACCAGCGCAAGGTCAACCTCCTCACCACATGCCACAAGGCCCAGATGGTCGCCACAGGGAAGGTGGACCGAACAACCAAGAACCCCGTCCAAAAACCAGCTGCTGTCCTGGATTATAACCTCAACATGCGCCTCGTTGACAAGTCCGACATGCAGATGGGCTTCATCGACTGCCTGCGAACATCTTGCAGGTGGTACAAGAAGTTTATCCTGCATACGGTAGATATGTCAGTCCTCAATGCCTACAACATCTACCGTCTGAGGACTCCAGGAGCCAAGAAGTACAAGTCCCTGCGGAAGTTCCACAAGCAGGTGCTACTTGAGCTCCTGGCTAAACATGCGGGTACACCAGGCAGGCCAATACAAGGACCAGGCCAGCTTGACAGAACGGGGTGTGCTGAATTCTTCAGGAAGCACCAGCTCAACGCCCTTCCTTTCAAAGCACCAGGTAGTAACGTTAGGTGTCAGAAGAGGTGCCATGTGTGCAGCCACACAACTCGCAGACCCCACAAACCCACACAAACCACTTGGGAATGCCTCGAGTGCAAGTTGGACTGTGTGCTGGCACCTGCTTCAACGACTTCCACACTCTAACAAACTTTTGAAGTGGAAGTGACAACAGTGAAAGTGACACTCAAATGTAGGCTAAGAATAATAATATAACTAAGTATAAGTGAAAAGGACACATAAGTAATAATAAGTGCCTTCAATAACAATATGAACAAGTGAAAGTGACACTAAAATATATATTTCTAACAATAAATAAGTGAAAATGACACTCAATAAGCCTAGGCCAGTCAAAGTGACAGTATAATAATAATAAAACTAAGTATAAGTGAAAGAGACACACACAAGTAATAATAAGTGCCTTCATAACAATATGAATAAGTGACAGTGACACTATATATATTATTAGCTTACCTAACAATACATAAAAGGGGAAATGACACTACCAATTATCAAAGTCCAGTGAAAGTGACACTAATAATCATAATAATAATAATTAAAGTTGCAAGCAACGTTGTGCGGGGTTCGAGCGGGGTTGCACGCAGGGTATTGTGTTGGATACAAGGGCTGTGGCACATATATCAAAATATCATGTATCTCATCGGGCATGGAGAAAGTACAGAAGGAATATAGTGTAGCCATTTTGGCTATGGCCACTTAGACCATTAACCCGTACAGCCCCAGCGACGCGCCTGGCGCGTCGGCGATGTATGTAACGCACAGCCCCAGAGACGCGCCTGGCGAGTCACCCTAATTTCCCCTAATTGCGCCGACCGTAACCTCAGGTGTAGCCACGCAAGAGGGCTCAGATTTGTATGGGAACTGTGTACGTATCCCACGCAACCGTGCCGATGGTTGAAAACTCTCAAAGTCCACGTGCGTGCGCGCGAGCGCGCAATAACCTGGTTTTTTGGGATAATTGCCTTCAATTTTTTACTCTTATAAAATCCGTTTTCGGGGGCTCTGTAGGACCATTTTTTAAGCTTTTTGAGCGGTTTTTCGTGGTTTTTCCTTCATTCCTAACCCATTCGCTATTGTTTCTGGAATAAAACCATTTTTTGAAAACCGGCCGGGTTCTGGTGCGCAAACATTACAAAACTAGCCGGGGCTCCACGGGTTAAGGAGTGTGACCATTTTGGTTAAAGCTATTAATCCTGTACGAGTTGTTGTTGTTGTTGTTGTTCCCTAAGCTGCCTGGCCGAACAGCCACGAGTCTCTGAGGAAGGCCATGGCCACGATCGGGCTTTCCCACAGAGCTCTCATTGAGTGTAGATTGTGTTGTTGGCGTAAGTGGTTGTGTGAAATGCAGTCTTCTATTATGTGTTTAATGGTATGGTGTGCTGTGTTACATCCCGGGCAGGCATCGACAACGGAGTCATCCAGTCTCTTCTGATAGCTCAGGAGAGCTGGATGGTGTCCGCATCTCAGCCTGGCCAGGTGGACTCTGTCCTCGCGAGGAAGGGAGGATTCGGAAGGATGGATTTCGGGAGGTCGTGCTTGCAGCTGCGTGTTGTCTGTGAGTGAGTGGATGGATCGGCGAGAGATATGAGTATGGATGTGCTTCTGGAAGGTGGTTCGGGGTGGGAGAGAGGACAGTAATTGTGTGTGATACCGTGTGCTGGGTGTTGTTTTGATATTTCTTGGTGTCTGTGGGTGTGTTGCCATGTAGTTTAGTGGGTGGTCTTGGTTCGTGGAGGCGACTGCCAGGAATTGAGTGCCTCTCATGATCACTGATCTTATGTATTGTTTATATACTGTGGTGGTAGTTTCTTTGTTGTGTCCAAATTTTGTGTGAGCAAGTGACCTGAGGGCGTTAAGTCTGGGTGTCATTTCTTTTTAATGTTTGTGGTGTGCTGTTTGAATTTCATATGAGTATCATATGTGTTACGACTGGGGTTCAAATATATCAGGGCTCTTATTCATTGGACTAGTAATGGCATAAATGTTACAACGGAAAGCGCTAGCTCCAACCTCTGATGTATATTCCCAGTGAACAAAGAACACAAATACTCTACAGAGTTCTATATGCAATAATAGGCTATCAAACTCTCAATAAATGTGCGTCTACTCTAGGCTTAATGTTATGTGAAAACAGCCTATTACTACCTATAACCGAAGGTGCTTGGTTATGGTATGCAAAGTAAGGTGGTAAGAGAAGTTACAGCTTACGTTACTTTAATCAATAAATGTCAGGCACTCCTGCATGAAAGAAAGTGCACTAAAGTCCTTCAACACTAACAAGGAATCTTCTTTAAATGTTAGATGCTATAAAGATGCTCGTATCGGAAATGGAACCCAAAAAGGCAGGCAGCGGAACAATGCTCGTGCAGGCTATGCACACAAAAAGGCAGAATATATAATGCCGTCGGAGCCAAGAATATCCTAAACACTACAACAATAATAATAATCGCCACGACAATGCAGTATTCCTATAAAAAAAAAGAGCCTAAGTCGTTTGTGTCTCAATACATCAAACTAGGCTGCGAAATGCTTGTGTAATCATAAATGGGTATGCATAAAAAGAGTAATTAGGTTAATATACTTAATGTCTACTGTGACTGATAAAGTCTAGCTAGAGTCAATGATACGAGATACTGGTGCGCATGGCATGCTGCATAACCTAGTGCAAATCTCAAGTCTGTGCGTCAAATATTACGTTATAATGAAGGGTAGCTCTCTTGAGAAACCTTAATACCGAAGTATTAAGCGTTCTCCTGGCGTACCTCAAAGACAAACAATCGAGACTAGAACAGTGCAGAATGGTATAGGCAAAAAGCCCTCATTCGTGCATGCTCTATTCTCAATGGCACACAGACTAGAATTTACTCAATCAACTCCAGTTCTCAGGTATGTCGTGCAGCGTTTAACTAAAGCCAGCACTCATAGGAAACAATACCTATGATATCAGACTCCTAGTCTAGCATTATCTAATCCAGCAGAACACTAATAATTAAAGGAGCAGTACTAAACAATATGAATGCCAACCAATGCTTCGTGATCCACTTATCTTAACAACTAACATACATGGGTTATATCAGACCTTGACGCACAATACAACTGGCCAGCATTAAGCTGATTTTGCAGAGTTAACCAGAGGGGGTATAATATTAATAACAAGGTGGTGAAAGATATGAAAAAAGAGAGAGGTAGGCAGAGGAAAAGATTCTCAGGTACGGAGCAGGGGACAGGTAGCAAGTGAAAAAGAGGGATGCGTTCTAGAAACCAGATCTGAGGGAGAGAGTGGCGAGGAACTGTATATATACTCGCACCAGCTCGAGCCGCGTGGGAAAAAAGCGGTTGCAAGTCGTCCAGCCACTAGCAAGAGAGCTAACAGCATGGGAAGAACCTCTCTCAACCAACCCCCACGAGGCAGCCAGCCGTGACGTCATCGAGCGGGACAAAAACACTGCGCGCTCCCTCTCACTCTGTTCTACTCTCTCTCTCTCTCCCAGATCCCATCATTACTAGTTAATGATAAAACATATACTTTACAATTAAATATATAAAGCCTTGACATGGGTGAAAACAAAGAGCCTTTCTGGACTGCCCATGACACAAGCTTTCATATGAAATAAAGCACACTCTAATACATAAACTGTAGCTCCATCCACTGCCCTGGCGATCCTAGTGAGTCACTGTAGGACAAGCCATGCGGTTCTAACGGAGTGGTTAACGTCACACCCCCCCCAAGATTTTTCTCAGAGGCCCCAAGGCTCACAAAAATCTGATGGTTAGAACCCATGCTATATCTCCACTTCCCATCACCCAGCAGCAGTAAAATATCTGGCACAGTTCTTCAACAAAACATTTTTCAAAATTATAACCCTCCCCAACACCATAGGTTAAATTATATGTAGTTATGCTCCTCAAGAGCGAGCTTCTCTAGCCCAGCATTCTAAGAGGAGTGCAACTCAGAATTACTGCTATAACATACTGAAAAAATTCAACTATCAAAGAAAGTTTTTATTTGATTTTTATGTTTATAATTTGTTTATTTCGGCTGCACTATAGGGGCAAGCCTAGTTTTTTCTTCTATACCAAACGCTCAACTCCTGCTTTACGACCCAATACGCTGGGCTACAACCGCGAGCCAACAAGCACCAAGCGCAAAATACCATTCAAACTAAAGCAGGAGGCTACCCGTGTGTCAATCTACCCAGGATCATATACCCTTGAACGACCATCTGCAACCACGTTGTCACAACCGGCAATATGGCGTATGTCCAGGTTATATACCAATAACCTTAGTGACCACCTGGTCAGCCTCATATTCCGATTGTGAAACTGGTCCAAGAACTTGAGAGGGTGATGATCTGGGTAAACTACAACGACCGGACCATAGGCTGGAACACAGACCTCGAAATGCCTCAGAGCAAGTACAACCGCCAGCAGCTCCTCCTCGACAACAGAGCAGCTCCCCTGGGCCGAATTGTACTTCTCCGAGCAGAAACTAACAGGATGCTCCAGCCCATCATCGTCCTTTTCCACAAGGACGGCACCAGCCCCCACACCACTAGCCTCCGTTGCTAGTTGGAAAGGTAGGCTAAAGTCAGGGGCCCTGAGGATCGGGTGAGTGCACAACAGGTGTTTTACTTCTCTAAACACCTTCTCACACTCAGGCGCCCATTTGAACTTCTTATCCTTCCAGTTATCCTCCACCTGAGCTTGACTGTCCCGTTCTCCTTCTCCACCTTGACTGCTAAACGTCATCACAGGCACAGTGAGAGGCTCAGGGGGGTGCCTCCCATACTCCTTCATGGGATTAACATGACATAACTGATTGCGCTTCCGTCTGTCTGGAGTGGCTACCAAGTAAACCAGGTCCGATAGCTCCTCCACCACCCTATAAGGACCAGTGTACTTCGCGGATAAGGGGTGACCTACAAGGGGCAGTAGAATCAACACCTCCTGACCCACGTGAAACTCCCTGAGTTCAACCTTGAGGTCGTACCTGTCCTTCATGAGGGCCTGAGAGCTAGTCAAATTACGGCCAGCCAACTCCAGACTGCGCAACATCCGTTCTCGACTGTTGAGGACACACTTGAGCATAGAACAAGGTTTTTCTGCGCCCTCCCATACTTCTTCAACCATATGGAGAGGCCCTCTGACACGGTGTCCAAAGACGAGCTCATTAGGGCTGAATCCCAAACTCTCCCCAGGTACCTTCCGCACAGCAAACAAAACACATGGCAGGCCAAGATCCCAATCCTTCCCACTCTCAAAGCAACAACAACGAAGCACAGATTTCAAGGCTGAGTGCCATCGCTCTAACACACCCTGGCTCTCCGGATGATACGCAGATGACACAACCCCAACAATCTCATGCTGCGGCATTGCTTGAACAAAGAGGCTAGAAGTGAAGTTGGGTCCCTGGACTGACTGAATCCCCTGCGGGTAACCATACCGGGAAAAATACACTAGCAAGCTTCAGACCACCGTCTTCGCCGACCCATTTCTCATAGGGTACGCGTCAGGGTACCTTGTTGCTACATCTCCCGACTGTGCATCACTGTCCTCCTTCAACTCTTTCGTCTTTTTATGCCCATCCTCTGCCCCTTCAGGAACAGTTACTGGGTCTTCTCCAGACTCGAAATGTGGTCCTAATAATGAGTCCCCGAGAAGGTCCGTTGACACTAAACTCTCAACCGCATCAACTTTCAACCCCTTCTCGGTACCCTTCCTCCGCTGATCTAAAGATTGTTGACCAGAATGTGACTCCCTGGATGCAGGATCTCCGGTGACAACACACGCCATAGGCTGCACCGGACACTTCTCAACCCACTCCTGCTCCTCCCTACTCACGTCGGCCGGCTTCTCGGCAACGACCAAGGGTGGAGCCTCAGAAGTAGGTCCCGCAAAGTCGTTGCCGAGAAGGAGGTCGACGCCCCCAACAGGTAACTTCTCCACAATTCCTAAATCCAGGTCCCGAGTCACACCATCAACTTCCACCTTCATTCTTACAAGCGGGTATGACCTTGTTGCATTAACTCCCTGAACCACAACCACCCGCACCGTATTGACAGGTTTACCAGTGAAATTTCTCAACAGTGTTTGCGATGCCCCAGTGTCACGCAAAATTCAAAAATTAAAAAAAGCATGGCCGAAGGGCTCTGAGCACTCAACCCATCTCGCTCACCAGTCACCCTGCCCAGTACACACGTTATCAAGTTATCCTTGGTCATGCTGCTAGTAACCGCATGACCGATAGCTGTGGCCAGGCATTGAAGACCGTACCGATCCATACCCTCCAACCGCTCGGCAGTAACAGGCCATTGCAAAAATATCCTAGCATCCTCCTCACAGTTCACCCGATTAACCCTTTCATCATGCTGCTGTTCCTCAGTTTCGACATTACGTACTGTGTCTCCATTCTCCTCTGATCCGGTATAAGACATGATGCTCACAAAAATTTCCCACCTCAATATTCAGAAAAGAAGTACCCCAAACTCTTATACCTCAATATACACACAAAAATTCTCGGAAATACTCAAGGGCTATACTATGTTGCAAAAAAAAAAAATTCTTGCTGATCCCCGCAAAATATTCTCCAAAACAACAAATGTTCCCTGCTAATAAATGTAGGTTCACAAAATCCTGGCAAGGTCGCCATTTGTTACGACTGGGGTTCAAATATATCAGGGCTCTTATTCATTGGACTAGTAATGGCATAAATGTTACAACGGAAAGCGCTAGCTCCAACCTCTGAAGTATATTCCCAGTGAACAAAGAACACAAATACTCTACAGAGTTCTATATGCAATAATAGGCTATCAAACTCAATAAATGTGCGTCTACTCTAGGCTTAATGTTAGGTGAAAACAGCCTATTACTACCTATAACCGAAGGTGCTTGGTTATGGTATGCAAAGTAAGGTGGTAAGAGAAGTTACAGCTTACGTTACTTTAATCAATAAATGTCAGGCACTCCTGCATGAAAGAAAGTGCACTAAAGTCCTTCAACACTAACAAGGAATCTTCTTTAAATGTTAGATGCTATAAAGATGCTCGTATCGGAAATGGAACCCAAAAAGGCAGGCAGTGGAACAATGCTCATGCAGGCTATGCACACAAAAAGGCAGAATATATAATGCCGTCGGAGCCAAGAATATCCTAAACACTACAACACTAATAATAATCGCCACGACAATGCAGTATTCCTATCAACAAAAAGAGCCTAAGTCGTTTGTGTCTCAATACATCAAACTAGGCTGCGAAATGCTTGTGTAATCATAAATGGGTATGCATAAAAAGAGTAATTAGGTTAATATACTTAATGTCTACTGTGACTGATAAAGTCTAGCTAGAGTCAATGATACGAGATACTGGTGCGCATGGCATGCTGCACAGCCTAGTGCAAATCTCAAGTCTGTGCGTCAAATATTACGTTATAATGAAGGGTAGCTCTCTTGAGAAACCTTAATACCGAAGTATTAAGCGTTCTCCTGGTGTACCTCAAAGACAAACAATCGAGACTAGAACAGTGCAGAATGGTATAGGCAAAAAGCCCTCATTCGTGCATGCTCTACTCTCAATGGCACACAGACTAGAATTTACTCAATCAACTCCAGTTCTCAGGTATGTCGTGCCGCTTTTAACTGAAGCCAGCACTCATAGGAAACAATACCTTTAATATCAGACTCCTAGTCTAGCATTATCTAATCCAGCAGAACACTAATAACTAAAGGAAGCAGTACTAAACAATATAAATGCCAACCAATGCTTCGTGATCCACTTATCTTAACAACTAACATACACAGGCTATATCAGACCTTAACACACAATACAACTGGCCAGCATGAAGCTGATTTTGCAGAGTTAACCAGAGGGGGTAATGATATTAATAAAAGGTGGTGAAAGATATGGAATATGAGAGAGATAGGCAGAGGAAAAGATTCTCAGGTACGGAGCGGGGATAGATAGCAAGGGAAAAAAAGATGGGTGTGTTCTAGAAACCAGATCTGAGGGAGAGAGTGGCGAGGAACCAGTATATATACTCGCACTAGCTCGAGCCGCGTGGGAAAACAGCGGTTACAAGTAAATTTAGCCACTAACAGAGCTCGCAGCATGGTAAGGACCTCCCTCCACCAACCCCCGCGAGGCAGCCAGCCGTGACGTCATCGAGCGGGACAAAAAACACTGCGCGCCCCCTCTCACTCTGTTCTACTCTCTCTCTCTCTCCCAGATCCTATCATTACTAGTTAATGATAAAACATATACTTTACAATTAAATATATAAAGCCTTGACATGGGCGAAAACAAAGAGCCTTTCTGGACTGCCCATGACACGACCTTTCATATGAAATAAAGCACACTCTAATACATAAACTGTAGCCCCATCCACTGCCCTGGCGATCCTAGTGAGTCACTGTAGGACAAGCCATGCGGTTCTAACGGAGTGGTCAACGTCACAGATCACGGCGTCAGGCAATAGATGATAGATAGATGTTAAAAATATCTTATATATTTTTGTTTAGCTTTACTTGGCATTCCTCTTCCTCTATGTATCTAGCCATTTAACCCCCTCAAACTCCTTATGACGCGATGGTTTGGTAATTACCCCGGGCCAAAAAGCTCTAAAAGACGATCGAGTGATAACTCAAGCGAGCTTGAAATACGCAGGCGTTTCGTTCATGGTCACCCCTTCGGGGATCAAGGTGTCCGGCAATATATACCGGTAGGCTATAGATAAATTCATTTTTGGGCTATTTCTTCCATTTATTTATCCTGTTAAAGTGCTTGATTGATTTTTGTGCTAATGTAGTTAGTATTTGGTGTAATTTCACATATTTCAGCTAAATCTGGAGAGCACATGCAATTTATTTGTGCATGTTCAGTAAGTATTGCTGGGGAAAGGGTTAACGTATTCATCTTTTGGTGTATTTATTCAATTTTGTATCCTGTTTCTGTGATTGATTGAGTTTTGTGCTAATGTAGTTGGTATTTGGTATAATTTTATATATTTTAGATAAATCAGAAGAGCACATGCAATATATTTGGGCATTTTCAGTTAGTATTGCTGGGGAAACGGTTAACATACAGTATTCATCATAGGAAGGGAATAGGATGTGTAGCTCAGATCTTTGCCCTGAAATATGTTGTGGAGAAATATCTTGAGAAGGGACAAAAGTTGTATGCTGCCTTCATGGACTTGGAGAAGGCCTATGACAGAGTTGATTGAGAAGGTACCGGTATGTAGATAGTACTTGGAATATACGGAGCAGATAGCAAGTTGCTGAAAGCAGTGAAAAGCATGTATGAGGGTGGAAAGGTGTCTGTATGTGTTGAGAATGAACAGAGCGAGTTCTTTGATCTGAATTTTGGGTTAAAGAAAGGGTGTGTGATGTCCCCGTGGTTGTTCAATATATACTGAACTGTATATGGATGGAGTCATAAAAGAAATGCAAGGATGAGCAGTGGATGTTGGTGTACCACTAATAAGGGAAGGCAACGAGTGGAATGACAGAGTTGATAGAGAAGGTATGTGGAAAGTACTGTACTGAGAATATATGGAGTAGATGGCAAGTTGCTGAAAGCAGTGAAGAGTATGTATGAGAGTGCAAAGGTATCAGTATGTGTGAAGAATGAACAGAGGGAGTTCTTTGATCTGAATGTTTGGTAAAGCAAGGGTGTGTGATGTCCAGATGGTTGTTTTATATATACAGTATATGGATGGAGTCATAAAAGAAATACAAGGAAGAGCAGTGGATGTTTGTGTACTGCTGTTTGCTGATGATATGAATGGGAGTTGCAGGGTCTGGTAAATATTTTTGGAACAGTGTACGAAAAATGGAATCTGAAGGTAAATGCGGGGAAGAGCAAGGTTATGGTCTTCGAAAGGGGTGAAGCCACAGAGTGTGAGGTGAAGTTGAACGGTCAGGCTATGGAGATTGTCAGCTCATTTAAGTATCTTGGCAGTGTACAGAGTAAAGATGGGAGTATGGATGAAGAAGTGTGGGAGAGGGTGCAACAGGGGAAGAGGGTTGTAGGAATGCTGAAAGCAGTAACATGAAATAGGGTGGTCAGCATGGAACTGAAGAAGTCATTGCATGACAGTGTGGTAATCCCGACACTGACTTACGGAAGCGAAGCATGGACGTTGTTGGAGAGATTCAAACCAAGAGTGAAAGGGATGGAAATGAGTTACTTGAGAAGTGTGTGCAGAGTTACATGGAGGGATAGACAGACGAATGAGGAAGTACGAGAGAGGTGTGGTGTGAATGTACTGGAAAGTGCGAAAAAGAACACCTTGAGATGGTTCGGCCATGTGGAACATATGGGAAGCGAGAGAATGACTAAGAGCATGTACGAGTGAGGTGGAAGGACAGAGGGAGAAATAAACCGAGAGAGAGGTGGAAGGATGGAGTTAAGAAGTATATGCGTGAAAGCGGTGCTGGATGGGAGGAGGGGCGTCGACTGACTGGGGACAGAGGTGCATAGGGGTGTTTCGTTCGTGGCCAATCCTTCGGGGATCAAGACGTCCGTCAATAGATTGATAGATAAATTCATCTTTAGGGCTATTTCTTACATTTTCTTTATCCTGTTAGTGTACTTTATTAAATTTGTTGGTAATGTAGTTGGTAATTGGTGTAATTTTACATATTTCAGATAAAGGATGTCAACAGAATAACAAATGATGAGCTGAAGAGACGTTTAGGTATAAAGAGTATTAGCGAGGAGATGCGTACAAGTAAACTGGGATGGTATGGACATGTGGAGAATGGGTGAACAAAATTGGGTGAAAAGATGCAGGTCTGCGATTGTGGAGGGAGCTGCACCAAGGGGTGGACCGAGTAAGACCTGGGATCGGACTATACGTGCCGATCTCAAATCCAAAAACTTGACAAGTAAAGCATCCCTTAACAGGGTTGCCTGGAACGCCGCCATTAGGAAAAGAGACTGAAACTGCACATCTGTGTGGAGCACTCAGTCTTAAAATGTTATGTACCTATGTATGTATAAATCTGAAGAGCACATGCAATCTATTTAGGCATTTTCAGTCAGTATTGCTGGGTAAAGGGTTAACATATTAATCTTTTGGAGTATTTCTTCCATTTATTTATCCTGTTAGTGAGTTTTATTGATTTCAGTGCTACTGTAGTGGTATTTGGTGTAATTTTACATATTTTAGATAAATCTGAAGAGGACATGCAATATATTTGGGCATTTTCAGTCAGTATTGCTGGGGAAACGGTTAGCATACTGTAGTCATCTTAGGAAGGGAAGAGGATGTGTAGCTCAGATTTTTGCCCGGAAATGTGTTGTGGAGAAATATCTGGAGAAGCGACAAAAGTTGTATGCTGCATTTATGGAGTTGGAGAAGGCCTATGACAGAATTGATAGAGAAGGTATTAGTCCATGAGCCAAGACCCGAATTTTGGGATATCGGTACCACCCGGGGTGACTAATTCTCTTAGGTGTTTTTAGCTTGCTACATGTCTCTAGTTTATGTTTTGATATGATAGCCCTTGCACATTGGTAGCTTAATGGTCGTTATCACTTCTTGAATAGACATACCCTACCGAAAATTCCGAAATTTTTTAAAATGTCAAATTTGGGGACAGGAATGCCTAAATGTCAACAAAATGCATATAGTAATTGTCACATTTAATACAAGTCCTGTAAATACACACTAAGCATGCCATGGGCTTGTACATACTATTATGGCAAATTACTACTCCTAAATATCATCTACATCAGACTCGGAATCTGACTGTTGTGCCACCGGCTCTTCTTCAATAGCCTTGTTCTGACATGTCTGTAACCTGCACATGTCCGTGCATTTTAGACCATTGCTGAGGCAAGTACACTTAGGGAGTTCGCATGACCGCACACACTTGCAAGACAGTAGCTGCATAACAGCATCTGGTGCTGGTGAGCCTCGCATCCAGTTGACGGCAAGCTTACCGTCCTCATCTGTCATCCAACCGCAGTCTGTTGGGTTCGCAACAAATGGCTGGCTCTGAAGACTTCTCCTCCAGATCGCAGCCTGGTAGTTTGCACGCAGTGCATGCATGAAGAGGCAGTCCTCACAAGGAGGGAGTTGACTTGACTCTACCTCTCCACGTCTTGCACAGAACAGCTCATACCGAAGCTTGTTTACCTTAGTTGTGTGGGTAGATGGTAGGTACATGTGGCAGGTGATTTCCTGTAGCTTCTCAAAGAGTTCAGGAGACACTTCCCATGAGCGTCCAAGTTCGTGAAAAGCATCCTGGTATGTCTTGTCCATCTTCACCTGCTTGAGTGTCGTCATCTTCCCTCGGCCAGCGAATGCACTGACGGTATCACAGCCTGTAAAGGCATGCATACCAATCAATGAATCACACACGCTGCCTCCCAGTGTGCGGCTCAGTGTGGTGATATCCAGGAATCTTGTCCGGTTCTTCGTCCCGCACTTCTGGAACAGATGGGATGGGATCTTGTGGCACATGCCAAGACACAACACCATGACGTCTGTATCTTCTGCAGTGATGATGACAGACTTGTTCCCAGATTCTGCTGCATGAAGTGCATGGAGAAGAAGGCGTGTGTCTGCTTCTTCTTGAGTTGACTTAAGCTCAGGAGCCTCTTCCCACTGCTCTTTGGTGATCTTGAAGCAGCGCTGCTCACATGTGACATACAGCTCCTTGTCCTTGAGCTTCTCCCTGTGCTGTGGTGCCTTCCATTCTTCTACCAAGAACTTGATAAGACTTGCCTTGTTGGAGGAACTACCGAGTAACTTTCTCCACTGCTGGATGTTGGACAGCAATGCCATTGACTCTATGAGAAGTACCTGCTCCACTTAGGGTCTCTTCAAGTCGGTCAATGTTATCCCAGGCCAGGGTTGTGAACACACCAGGGTAGATGTTTGCTGGCAGTGGAATGTCATCCTTTGAGCATTCCAGCTTCTGGATACAAAGGGCTGTATCGATCTCCTCAAACATTGAGTAAGACACACAGTGACCAAGACGATTCAGAGTTCGGATCAGTTCTGTGTTTCCTGTCAAAGACTTTACAGCATTGGTCAGCAGTACGTGCTTGGGTGGTTTTGTCTTGCCACTGGTAACAGCAAAGACCAAGTCACTGCCAAAGGAAGTGGCAAGACGTTGAGCTCTTTCAGAGGGAGTTTCACACTCACACTCTCCTGTCAGCAGGGTGTGCAGGAATTGAGTGACTGCTGCAGGAATGACATTCTGATCTGTATCGGGAGGCCATGGCTGACTCACATCTTGTTTATTGATCTCATTCCTCAGCTGCATTCCTGCTTTGGTTAAGACATCTTCAGAGTTAGCTGCTCTTGCTTCTTGCAGGTCTTTTGCCATTTTGTGTGCTTGCCGGGCAAGGTCGTCCATTGAGAGGCTGCGTGGATAGATTAGAAGCTTTCCTTTCTCATCTGGGACAAAGCGTAGTGATTCTCCAAACTCGGTTTCAATCTTTCGGCGAACATGTTTCTTTGTCGCTGGTTTCAGTTGGATAATACCACGGGACATCATGGATCTCTCAAGCCTAGATGTGAGGTTTGTCATAGGCAGTACCTCTGGGTTGGGGAATAATTTGGTCCTTATATACAAGCAGAGTTCCTCGAGGGCTTCTGTCTCAACCTCTTCGTAGCGTGCTTCCTCGCTTTCTTCCTGATTTTCACCTGCACCCGACCTGGCGGCCGCTGGGAAATCATCTTTTGTGAAGAGTTTGTAGCACGACTTGTGGTAGTGACCCTCTGCAGCAACAAGGTCTCTGCTAACTAAACCAAGGATTCTCTGGTTGAGTTTCCTTATTGCTGCTCTGCGAATCTTCTCATCTGCTCGTAGCTCAACACACTGTATGAGTGGCTCCCTTGTCTTTGTTGTTTTTATGTACTTGCTTGACTTCTCGCAGAAGATACATCCTTTGGCATACACCCTGCTAGTACTAGGGGCATCCCTTGATGCCCTCCTCCTGGGGTCGACGCTTGCTGATTCTATCTTGACACCCTTGGCAAGGATAGAATCCAGTGACTTCTTCATTGTAAAGAGACTACGACATTTACGGTGATAATGTATGTGTGGTATTCCTCCTTCTTCAAGGCCCTTGGCTGCTTCCAGGACTGGATCATGCTGCCTGATTTCTGCAGCCCTGAGCAATGTGTTCCAGGAGTCCAAATCCTGTGGTGACACCAGAGCATCGCTGTCATCATCAGAGCAGTGGATGATACAGTCGATCCGTGCTCTCTTCCTCGCAGATGGTTCCATCCTGCCGTCAAACAGTCGACACACACCTGCAAAAAATATCACCATTAAACCATGAACAAACAAACACATTACATGGAAACCACTCTACATATGTTTGCTCCTTCCAATAATAAATTATCCCCAAAATATAACCAAAAATCCCCAAATATGAAATAAACCCCTAAATATGGAGAAACTTGAAATACACATCGGAATAATTCTTGTAGAGAATCAAATAAGCTACAAGAGCTGTTAGAATATATTTTTCAATGTTCCCCATATTTAAGGATTTATTCTAGATTTAGAGGAAAATACCCAAAATATAGAGTATATTCCGAAATATGAGGAAATTTGAAAAATACCTAGGAACAACTCTGGTAGAGAATATAATTCTACATAGGTGTTCAAAGTTTCGCGATGATTGTGTGATGGATTTTAAAGAAAATGAGGAAAACGCCGAGCGTCACGCTAAAAATCTTTATTTTTGGGTAGCGCCCCTATTGCATCAACAAAATTAGACTAAGCTACCAGTGCGAGAAGGCTATCATATCTTAATGTACTTACAGTCACTCTATAAACATTTTAGTACCATTCGTGTTTAGTCACCCCAGGTGGTACCGATATCTGGCCTGGCTCATGGACTATATGTGGAAAGTACCGGTACCGGTACTGAAAATATACGGAGTAGATGACAAGTAGCTGAAAGCAATTAAGAGCATGTATGAGGGTGCAAAGGTGTCAGTATGTGTGGATAATTAACAGAGCGAGTTCTTTAACCCGTACAGCACCAGCGACGCGCCTGGCGCGTCGGCGATGTATGTAACGCACAGCCCCAGAGACGCGCCTGGCGAGTCACCCTAATTTCCCCTAATTGCGCCGACCGTAACCTCAGGTGTAGCCACGCAAGAGGGCTCAGATTTGTATGGGAACTGTGTACGTATCCCACGCAACCGTGCCGATGGTTGAAAACTCTCAAAGTCCACGTGCGTGCGCGCGAGCGCGCAATAACCTGGTTTTTTGGGATAATTGCCTTCAATTTTTTACTCTTATAAAATCCGTTTTCGGGGGCTCTGTAGGACCATTTTTTAAGCTTTTTGAGCGGTTTTTCGTGGTTTTTCCTTCATTCCTAACCCATTCGCTATTGTTTCTGGAATAAAACCATTTTTTGAAAACCGGCCGGGTTCTGGTGCGCAAACATTACAAAACTAGCCGGGGCTCCACGGGTTAATCTGAATGTTGGGTTAAAACAAGGGTGTATGTGATGTCCCGATGGTTGTTCAATATATACCAGTACAGTATATGGATGGAGTCATGAAAGAAATACAAGGAAGAGCAGCGGATGTTGGTGTACCGCTGATAAGGGAAGGAAACGAGTGGAAGTTGCCTCAACAGCACAGTACCGGTACTACTGTTGCTGACAACACACTTCTGATGAGCGATAGTGAATGGGAGTTGCAGGGTCAGGTAAATATGTTTGGAACAGTGTGTGAAAAACGGAATCTGGAGGTAAATGCTAGGAAGAGCAATATTATGGTCATTGAAAGGGGTGCAACCATAAAGTGTGAAGTGAGGTTGAACGGCTATGAAGAATGTCAGCTCATTTAGTATTTGGGTAGTGTGTTGAGTAAAGATGTGAGTAGGCCTATGGATGAAGAAGTGTGGGAGAAAGTGTAACAGGGGAAGAGCGTTGTAGGAACTCTGAAAGCAGTAAGAAGAAATAGGGTGATCAGCATGGAAGTAAAGAAGTCCTTCCATGACAGTGTGGTAATCCCGACATTGACTTATGGGAGGGAAGCATGGACGTTTCTGACTGGGATTGATCATTGATAATCATCGGTTATGCTAGTTGGAAAATTAGTGGGGTAGAATGTTAAGTTCGGGTGTACCGCCAGCCTTGTTTACACTACGCGGTGTGGCGGCGGATGCTGGCCATCATGTTCCCGTCTATTTGACTGCTTTTTGGATACAATAATAGGTTGAGGGGGGTCACCCCCCCCATGACATATTGTCATCATCATATATATTGCCAGCAGGAGGCAAATAACCGAAAAAAACGCCTTCAAAATAGACGCGAACTAAAGGCTGGTTCACACATAGCCGAGTCGGTGCGCGAGTCCAACACGAGTGATGAAATTTTGCTATTCAGCAATGACTCGTCGATACTCCTCAACACTCGTATAGACTCGTGCTACGCTCGTGTATACTCGACACACTCGTGGGTACTCGCCACGGGGTCCAAAAATGTCATGCATGCATGAAATTTTTGGGTCCCGTGGCGAGTACCCATGAGTGTGGCCTAAATACGTGTAGACTCATGTACATACGTGTTAACTCGTGTTTGACTCTGAATAACTCTTCGTTATTCGTGTTAACTCGTGTTGACTCGTGTAAACCTGTGTAACACTCTTTGGTGATTCGTCGCTTTTCGTCATCATTTCGACGTTGACGAAGCAACATGTGTCTACACGCAACAACACGTATGTAACACACATGCAACACGTATCAACAAGAGTAGAAAGCACGAATGTGAGTGCCAAAATTTGGTGCCCCCATGGTGCCAGAGTTTACACGATTCAAACACAAGTGAAAACACGAGTAAACAAGAGTAAACACGATCCACTGAGAAAAAAACACGAGTGTAACACGAAAAAGCAAGTGTCATTTGAAATACCGTTTTTTCAAAAATGTAGGAAGAATCAACGAGAGTTTACACGGATGTAACACGAGTCAACACGTGTGCAACAGAGATCCAACGAGAGTCAACGCGTTGTCTTTCGTGTTGATCCGTATAAAAATCGTGTTGATCCGTGTAACAATCGCGTTGACTCGTCCATACTCTTTGTTTACGTGCCCTGGAATGTGGCCAATATTTTTCAAATTTTTGACACTCGTGTTGGGTTCGTGTTACACTCGTTTTGACTCTCAGTTACTCGTACAGACTCTTGCATGAACACGTGTTGACTCGTATTGAATCGAGTTAACTCGTGTTACACTCTCCTTGACTCGGGAACAATTGCTACTCGCGGCCGACTCAGCCTCCAGCGACGGCGATAATCGACGAGTGTGACTCGTGTTGGACTCGCGCACCGACACGGCTATGTGTGAACCAGCCTTTAACCACGGTGATCGACATATGTAAACATTACGGCGGCGGTGTCGGCGTCGGACACTTGCGATAATGTTCCCGTCTATTTTGAATGCCATTGGATACAATAATATGTTGAGGGGGGGCTTTGCCCCCATGACGTGTTGTGATCATCATATATATTGCCAGTAGGGGGCAAACAACCAAAAAAATTGCCGCAAAGCCCTCCCCTCAACATATTATTGTATCCAATGGCAGTCAAAATAGACGGGAACATGATGGCAAGCTTCCGTCGCCACTCTGCGCAGTGTAAACAATGGTGGCGGTACGCCCGAACTCTACATTCTACCCGGCTAGGCCTATATTATAGGCTACAATAAATAAGTAGGCTAGGCTATTTTTTCTATAGGCTATGCCTAGTCTAATATTACAATTTAAGGTAGCATTCAAGTTGACTACAGCAGGACTTACCCTTGACCAGGTATAGGCTATCCTAGTGTTTAACCCGTGGAGCCCCGGCTAGTTTTGTAATGTTTGTTCACCAGAACCCGGCCGGTTTTCAAAAAATGGTTTTATTCCAGAAACAACAGCGAATGGGTTAGGAATGAAGGAAAAACCACGAAAAACCGCTCAAAAAGCTTAAAGAATGGTCCTACAGAGCCCCCGAAAACGTATTTTACAAGAGTAAAAAATTGAAGGCAATTACCCCAAAAAACCTAGTTATTGCGCGCTCACGCGCACGCACGTGGACTTTGAGAGTTTTCAACCATCGGCACGGTTGCGTGGGATACGTACACAGTTCCCATACAAATCTGAGCCCTCTTGAGTGGCTACACCTGAGGTTACGGTCGGCGCAATTAGGGTGACGCATCAGACGCGTCTCTGGGGCTGTGCGTTACATACATCGCCGACGCGTCAGACCCGTCGCTGGGGCTGTACGGGTTAATAGGCCTATACCCCTTTGAAAGGACATTAGCCTAGTCTAACCTAACAACCTTACCTAACCTATTATAGTAGGCTATTATGGGTGGGGGCTCCTGCCCCCACACCCCAATTTTTTGTGTATTTGTCTATTTTGTCTGTGAAGTGGGAATTTTTTCAATTTGTCGATAACGAAAATCCTCCATGCGGACTATAGCTTATGGAGAAAAATATGGCGAATCTATTGTTGCCTATTATCTCTAATAAATTGTTTCTCATAATGCTGCAGTAGTGTCGTTTAAAATACCAACCATTTAATTGTGTGCCTTTAAAAATGACCTAAATTAGGCTATAGGCTACTGGAAGATTAGAAGAATCTTTAAGAAAGACTAGGTTAGCGTTATTGTCGTGCCAAAGCTAGATTATAGCCTAAATATAAAAGGAAGTGAATAAAATGAAATATGCCGAAAAAAATCGACGTCAAAATAGACGCGAAGTTAACCTCGACGATTGCCCTATGTAAACATGACGACCGTACACCCGGTAACTACATCCATCCCATTAAAAGTTACTCTGGGACACCAAATATGTTGAGGGGGTCTCTGCGGCTCTGCCCCCCCACGTCGGCCCGTCACGTATTATGATGTACGGTAAGTCATCATCTGTGCTAATTCATAGGATCCCCAATTAAGGACAAAGTCAATCAACAGACGAAATAAGCTCCCAAATTACAATAACATAGCGGCCCGCCGTTTATGGGCGACTATTTACACGTCATTTTAAATGTTACATTCCTGCCCTGGTCTAGGCCTAATAGATTTTTCCAAAGAATCAAACTTAAATTAAAAGGAAGTAGCCTAGCCTACAGTTTATAGGAAGGCTATTCCAACATGCATTCCAGAACTTAGGCTAGCCTAGGCCTAGGCTATATGAAAATTTGTGGGTGGTCTGCCAAAAAAGAATCACTAGGCCTATTAGGCTATGGGTAGGCTAGTATGGGGTGCATTTTGCAAATTTTCTGAACTCTTAGGCCTAGGCTAGGCTAAATTAAAACTCACAAAATCTGAGTAAAACCAGCACTAGAATTTTGTCTTGTCTTGTCTTGGGGCAACCTCAGGCGAATACTTGCCCACTCCGGCCCTAAGGTAGTCGCGGAGATCCTATGTCACAATTAAATTAGTTTATAGTTAAGGTTAAAATTCACCACCGTGTCACTTTCATTCTAGGTCATTCGTAGAACCGTAACACTGTAAAGGCAACAACCCAATAGCAGGTCATCAGGTGGTGAACTAGAGACCTACAAACCACGGTACTAGGGCCAGAGCAATGTCTTGAAGCGAGGTGCCCTTATCAACCAACCCCAGACAATCCAGTAGGAGCTGTCGGAAGGAATCCATCTTTGAAGACAGAAAGGGACGCCCATCCACATGCTCAGTGACGGGACGAGGCGAGGCTTAGGAGGCATATGTAGGACGGCCAGATGTAGGATGTGGAGGGGAAGAGGTACCGTACGACGATACATGGGATGCGGAGACTGCGGAGGGAAGAGCTTGTCAAAGTCATACGGTTCCTCAGGACCTCAACAATAACCGGGGGACGGCCGGTGCGGGCAATGGTCGATCGCCGTAGTTAATATAAGTTCGCGGTCGCGGAGATCCTATGTCACAATTAAATTAGTTTATAGTTAAGGTTAAAATTCACCACCGTGTCACTTTCATTCTAGGTCATTCGTAGAACCGTAACACTGTAAAGGCAACAACCCAATAGCAGGTCATCAGGTGGTGAACCAGAGACCTACAAACCACGGTACTAGGACCAGAGCAATGTCTTGAAGCGAGGTGCCCTTATCAACCAACCCCAGACAATCCAGTAGGAGCTGTCGGAAGGAATCCATCTTTGAAGCCAGAAAGGGACGCCCATCCACATGCTCAGTGACGGGACGAGGCGAGGCTTAGGAGGCATATGTAGAACGAACAGATGTAGGATGTGGACGGGAAGGGTTACCGTACGACGATACATGGGATGCGGAGACAGCGGAGGGAAGAGCTCGCAAAGTCATACGGTTCCTCAGGACCTCAACAATAACCGGGGGATGGCCGGTGCGGGCAATGGTCGATCGCCGTAGTTAATATAAGTTCGCGTCTATTTTGACGACGATTTTTGTTGTAGTTAGGCTAGGCCTAGGCTATTTGCCCCCTGCTGGCAATATATATGATGATGACAATATGTCATGGGGGGCGATTGACCCCCTCAACATATTATTGTATCCAACGATCTCTAACCTCTGTATCTCAAAAAGGGCTAGAGCAAATTGGCTGTAAATTTCCACAGCTAGGCTATTCCTTGACAGATTTGCTCCCTCCAATTAATATTTATTAGCATAAATTCAGCCTAGTTTAGCCTATAAAACAAAAACTAACATTTGTTTAGCCTAGGCCTACATATAAAAAGAAAAAACCCACTCGTACTGCAATTACACTCAACCCTCAGCTATCACTCCTAATTGGTGCAGCTATAGCCGCGCGGTAGCCGTAACCGCGATAGCCATACTGATGAACTAATGGGAATAATTCTAATTGGTGCCTGAGTGCCGAATTTGACAACTATTTTTCGTATTTTGCGATTTTTACCTAATAATTTCCACTGAACACTAACATAACATAATAATAATTATAAGAAACATTATAAAAGTAAATATAAGAACATATTACACCATCACATTTACCTTTTTAGGTGTGTTGAGGGATTTAGGTGGGTTGGGTTCCGAGGCTAGGGGTGGCGAATTATTGGCCACTCCTACGTTGCTCTATCTCGTTCATTATCCCTTCAACATCAAATCCTTCAAATTCTGAAGTGTCATCATCCACTGTATCCAATTCAAGTGCCGTAAGTAAAGGCTGTTCATCGATTTGTTGCCGTGGTCGAGGCTCACCGGAGGGGCCCGGTCGAGGCTCACCGGAGGGGCCCGGTTGAGGGTGGTCGGAGGGGCCTGGTTGACCGTAATCTCACGCGTGTCCACGGGCAAGTTCCGCTTTGCCTGCTTATTCAAGTATCGCCCCAACACTTGTTCCGTCTTAAGTAGCACTTTATTAGAACTTCGAAAGGCATTCGATGCAGCAAGTTTCATGTGACTCTTTATGTTTTCTCGCTTTTGATAAATCCCCCTCACTGTCGATTCATTCACTCCAAACTTCTTTGCCACACTCCTTTTTGTTTCACCCTTGCCTATTAAGTCCACAATTTCCTGTTTCTGAGCATATGTAAGGTTCTTTCTCTTCTTAATGTCTCTATTTGGTGCGGTCACATTACGCTGAGCGAAGGTAGGGGGATTCGGTGGCCGTTGGGGTAGGTTAGTAGCCATTGTTCACAGGTATAAAAACACTTTTCACAGCTTTCACCAGACAACAATGGGGGTACAAATAAGACTGAGAAATTGTAAGTATGGCGGGACAGCGGGAGGGTAGGAGGATGGGTGGCGGCCAATCACAGTGCTTGCTTCCCATGAGTCACGCCCAATCAGGGAGCGAGTAGCGTAAACGTATGCTTGCCGCCCGCCTGGGAATTCCCAAGCCCGGGAATTTCCAATTTTGTTGTATTTTTGGCCACATTTGGTGCGTGATAGCCAGCTCATAGGCGTGAAAGCCATGGTCTGACAGCTTTTGGGGAGCAGGCGATAGCTGTGGAACGCGATAGCTAAGTGCGTGAAAGCTGAGGGTTGAGTGTATAAGCATAAATATGAGTATCTAAGTTACAAAGCAAATGTTTTTCTATAGCCTAAAATAAACCATAAAATTGTCATCTTTCAACTGTTGAGGTCATAAATATAAAAAAATCTAATACATTAGGAAAAAATGCGTTAAGAGTTGTGTTAGCGGGTCTATCGTCTCCTTTATTTAAGTAGTCGCACGCTCGCAGTTACATTCGCGTCTAATTTGACTGTGGTTATTTGCCCCTGCTGGTGATATAGATGATGATGACAATAAGTCATAGGGGGATAAAGCCCCTTCAACCCATTATTGTATCTCCCGGCCAAGCGTTGGGTAAATTGTTTTGTTACCGGCCGGCGAATTGAGGGTGGCTTTACCAAGTTTACCCCAGCAGTTAAATTAGAAGCGAATGTAGGCCTAACTGCGAGCGTGCGACTAGGCTATATAAACAAAGCTTTTGGTATGCCCACAACTACAACTCTTACCAAAACTGCAATTAGCCTATTTTTGTTTTGTTTTTTCAGTCTAGGCTAAATTGGTGAAGCTAGGCTAAATTATTTAGCTGCAATTAGCCTAGCCTATTTTTGTTTGTTCTTTCAGTCTAGGCTAAATTGTGGTAGGCTAGGTTAAATTCTTTAACATGTGTACTATTGTGTAGGCCTGTGCTTTCCAATAGAAGTACAAATATGTAGCATAGCCTAATGCAATTTTACTAAAACCCAAGCCTACCTGAATATAGCCCTATGCAGAGCTCAAAAGCAATAAAAAAAAAAAAAATATGTTGAGCAGTGAAATAAAATTAAGCTAGGCCTAGGCCTGGTTTCTCATAGGCCTAATAACCTAATGAAGTATACTATAGCCTAATCTAATTTAAGTTATTTCACAAAATACTAATAGGCCTACCCAGCCCTCCTCATGCATTATTTTCCATTGTAAAATAAGTTTGTGATACACTACGAAAGATTATTCAACATGGAATTTGAATGGAATAGAGAAGCTTAGCAACGAAAAGCCAATACTCCCCCCTCCCTGTGATTGTGCCAGCTTTTGTAAGCAGTGCAATAACTTAATGAAGGACAGAAAAGCTGCAGGATGCTCTGGCATTCTAGCCGAGATGAGAAAGGAGTAGGTGTGTTCAATGAGCTAATTAACTTCATCATCAGAGATGAAGTAATCTCTGATGAATGGCACAAAAGTATATTATATACTGTATACGAGCAAAGGGGACTCATTGGATAGGGAAAATTATAGGGGCCTGAAAATAGTTGATCAAGTCATGAAGGTCTGTGAGAAAGTCTTTGAAGGTATGATATTGACGATATGCAGTTTGGTTTCATGCTAGGACACGGCACAATCCAAGTCATTAAAGTATTTGTGTGATAATGAAGATGTATGAGGACTCACAAACGGCAGTGAGGGTGAAAGATGTACCGGTACTGAGTGATGAGTTTTCAGTTCGCGTCGGAGTCCACCAGGGCTCTGTGTTAATGAAGCCCTTTCCTCTTCTTTTTTTTATGGTTCTGGAGGCACTATCTGGTGATTTCAGAGTTGGGCTCCCCTGGGAACTGCTATAAGGGTCCTGAAAATGCTTGACTAAGTCATGAAGGTCTGTGAGAGAGTCTTAGAAGGTATGATAAGGGAAAGATACTGTATGTACTGTATGTACTTAAAAGATAGGGATCTGATGTTGTGTTTGCAGACCGGGAGAAGGCCTTTGATAAGGTGGCCAGAGAAGTTGTGCAGTAGGCTAGGAGAAAACTTGGCATTGAGGAGTGGCTGGTGCATGTGATAATGAAAATGTACTAGGACTCACGAACGGTAGTGAGGGTGAAAGGTGTACAGCTGAGTGAGGGACATATACAGTACTTCTTGTTGAGGATATAGGGTAGTGAAGCTGTGAAGCTTATGTCACCCTATCCGGGCGGAAAGGACCCCAGGGTGGAGAGGTTTCACAGGGAGGACGGGGACATCGTAGATTTCAGGGGAGGGCACCCATGCCCCGCAGTCGACGGAGACGCCCCGCCAACCTCAGGAACTTCTTCGTTAGCAGGAGGACCTTGGATTGACATATACAGTACGGTACTAGATATTTGGTAAGGGTTAGCTTTATATCCCATGTACTGGTTACTAGGGACATATACTAGGTGTTAGGTGGAGGTTAGTTTTGTATCCAAAGTACTGGGTACTAGGGACATATACTAGGTGTTACGTGAGGGTACTGAGTGATGAGTTTTCAGTTCGCGTCGGAGTCCAACAGGGAAGTGTGTTAATTAAGCCCTCTCCTCTTTTTTATGGTTCTGGAGGCACTATCTAGTGATTTCAGAGTTGGGCTCCCCTTGCAACTGCTATAAGAGGCCTGAAAATGCTTGGCCAAGTCATGAAGGTCTGTGAGTGTGAGAGAGTCTTTGAAGGTATGATAACTTCATAGTCAGGCAGCTGCAGGAAAGATATCTAAGAGGTGTTTTTCCGGTCCCGTCTCAAGACCACCGTCGCAAGATCTACCCGAAAAACTGTTTTTCTGGTCCCGTCGCAAGCCCACCTTTAGCAAGCGAGACACCAATATTCTCTTGCGACGGCAAGAGAGCTCCGGAGCTGGGTTGACGGCAAGCTGAAACATCTCACTCAACTTACTGTTTCTCCATTCTAATTTATTTCGGTATATTTGTTTATCCAAACATTATGTTATAATTTACTTGCCTATTATTAGGAAGTAGAGTAACGTATATCCAATTGTTGATAATAAATTAATGTGGGACAGTACGCTTGGTTAAATTTTGTCCACGAAACAACAACAAACCCCAGCTTTGACTAGGCCTAGGCTATGCTATTTACCGATTGTTTTTTCATATCAGAATTGCATTTATATAATCCTTATGATAATTAAATTGGCGGTGAATGTTATTTCGATGAAATGGAAGTTGTATAGCCTAGCCTATATATTTGTAAGATGTGTGCTGGCTTGGAGCAAGCCTGTGTTGTTTTTCCTGTCCTGTGATGATCTCGCGACGGCTCAGTTGAGACGGTGGTCTTGCGACGGGCTCGGAAAATCACGTCTCTACTGAAAGTAAGAAGTTGTGCAGTAGGCTAGGAGAAAATTTGGCGTAGAGGAGTGGCTGGTGCGTGTGATAATGAAGATGTATGAAGACTCACGAATGGTAGTGAGGGTGAAAGGTGTACTGAGTGAGGGACATATGCTAGGTGAAGGTTAGTTTTGTATCCCACGTACTGGGTACTAGGGACATATACTAGGTGTTATGTAAGGGTTAGTATTGTATCCCAAATACTAGGTACTAGGGACATATACTAGGTGTTACGTGAGGGTTAGCTTGGTATCCCACGTACTGGGTACTAGGGACATATACTAGGTGTTACGTGAGGGTTAGTTTTGTATCCAACGTACTGGGTCTAGGGGGCAGCAGCCTCCACCCATAATACTAGGATAGGTTAGGTAAGGTTGTTAGGTTAGGCTAATGGGGATGGATGTAGTTTCCGAGTGTACGGTCGTCATGTTTACATTTGTCGATCGCCGTTGTTAACCTGCCCTTCCCTACCTATCATGTGTTGATTGGTTGTCCATCTTGATCTAATTCTTCAGGCCAGCCCTATTAGAGTATTTTGAGGGAACTCGGTGGTGTGGTTAAACTATTTTTAATATATATTTATTTAAATATGTAAGATATGCAATAAATTATGTAAAATATATTGTTTTTACTTATACCTATACATATAATTGTCATTATTAAGGAAATTCCATTGACTATTTACATCGCTAGGCCTAGCTTCCTTATTTCTATTAATTTCCTCCAGTTCACAATGAAACCTATTGCTAATTTCCTTGTTTTTCAGCAGCCGCGGCGGTGTCGGCGTTGGACGCTTGGGATAATGTTCCTGTCTATTTTGAATGCCATTCGATACAATAATATGTTGAAAGCCCCCCCTCACCCGCCCATGACATGTTATCATCATATATATTGCCAGTAGGGGGCAAACAACCAAAAACATTGCTGCAAAGCCCTTCCCTCTACATATTATTGTATCCAATGGCAGTCAAAATAGACGGGAACATGATTGCAAGCGTCCACCGCCGCCGCCGCCGTCATGTTTACATGGTCGATCGCCGCAGTTTGCTTAGGCCTATTTGCCCCCCTCAACATATTATTGTTCCAACGGCATTCAAAATGGACAGGAACATGATGGCAAGCTTTCGTCGCCGCTCCACCGCCATGTTTACATGTGTCGATCGCCGTCGTTAAGTTCGCGTCTATTTTGACGGCGATTTTTTTCAGTTATTTGCCCCCTGCTGGCAATATATAAGATGATGACAATATGAGTATAACTCCATTTATTGGTCACCAATTATTTTGACATATTTGAAGACAGATATGGAATCTATATGCTCTAAGTATCATATTAAAATTAGTTTCAACCCTCGGCAAAACCTATTAAAAAAAACGGTAACAACATGTCTACCTACCGTAAAACGGTTGTCAATACTCTCTTATAGACGGCGCGGCTTTCAGCGACGCCATTTTTTCGTGAACTGGAGAGCTCTATCCTTCAACTTTTGTAATACTATCACGCCATCTGCCAATCCTCTTTGGAAATACTGAGTTTCATTTCCTAACTCCTTGGCAATACGTCACGAGACACTTCTGGATTCTTATTGGGGTTTTTTTCTGACACGTCATTAAACTCATAGATTCCGTCACGCATACAACCAGCAACCTATCAGGTGAGTTTATTGACCTTGATTACGTCATTGCACTGAACCAATCACAGATACACACCTTCATTTAAGTCTCTCCTCACTTTAGTCATGGACGCCGCTTGTAATGGTTGTTCACCCCTCCCACATTCAGTGATTATTGACACTACAAGGAACAATAGTGCAGCCCTTAAGGTTTTTACTGACCATGGTTGTTTGCCTACCTCTGTTTCCTGCAAACTCTGCTCAAACGAATGTTACTATTATGAACCGGCAGACCAGTGGCGATGCGGTCATTATTGGTTTTTAAATAAAACCACTACTCGTCGTAACTCCTCGTCGAAAACGTGGACGCATCTCTTCCCCACCTACTCCCTCCACATCTCAATAAGGTATGCAATTACGCTTTCATATTTTCGCGGGTTTAAAAACGGCGAAAACTAAATTATTTAAGCAAAACTTGGCTCGTGTTTTAAGGTATTTCCGTAATTGTTTAATCGAAGTCCTCTTTTTTTTCTAGTTATTAAAAACGTATTCTATGGTGTATTATATGATAATATTATATAGAAGCAATAGAACTGTTCAAATGACCTGGGAAGTGTATATTAAACCAAATACAAAACTTTGAATAATGAGATAAGAGATATGTGTTTTTTATCACTTTTCATCCCAAGACCAGCGGGGGTCTGGGGGCAGCAGCCCCCAAGATGCCCAGGTTAGGTTAGGTTAGGTTAGGTTAGGTTAGGTTAGGTTAGGTTAATGACCAGCTATGTAAATACAGTAGTGAACATTTAGTTTAGTCTGTGCTCAAAAATCCATTTTCTTTAGCAGGCCATACACTAAACAATTACCCCCTTTTCACAGACAAATACACAAACAATCGGTCAAAGATGCAAATAGCGGGGGTGTGGGGGCGGCAGCCCCCACCCATAATACTAGGATAGGTTAGGTAAGGTTGTTAGGTTAGGCTAATGTCCTTTCAAAGGGGTATAGGCTTGTAACACTATGATAGCTTAACATGAGCCAAAAATCGAAATTAGGTTAGTGTAATTTGTTTACTCTTAAAACTCGCAAAACCAGAGCCAACTTTTCCCAAAACTTGGCTCGGGTTTTCCAAAATTCGGGTTTTATGGCATTGCAATTTCGGGAAACCTGAGCCAAATTTCTAAATGAGGTTACTGTCATTTCTTTGTCTACAAACTCGCAAAATCCGAGCCAGCTTTGGCCAAAACCTGGCTCGGGTTTTCCAAAATTCGGGTTTTATGGCTTTGCAATTTTGGGAAACCTGAGCCAAATTTCTAAATGAGGTTACTGTCATTTGTTTGTTTACAAACTCGCAAAATCCGAGCCAGCTTTGGCCAAAAGCTGGCTTGGGTTTTCCAAATTTCGGGTTTTATGGGTTTGCAATTTTGGGAAACCTGAGCCAAATTTCTAAATGAGGTTACTGTCATTTGTTTGTTTACAAACTCGCAAAATCCGAGCCAGCTTTGGCCAAAACTTGGCTCGGGTTTTCGAAATATTGGGTTTTAGGCCTTTGAAATACCTTCAAACCCGAGCCAAGTTTTGCTTGAATACGTATGTATCGCCGTTTTACGCATTTAACCCCTCATTTTCCCTGTACTTCATAGCCCTCCCCACTATTGGGCGGCGTGTCTTAAGATCGTTGTATAATGGGGAAAACGGTTTCGCCGAGGGTTCTAATTATTTCTAAACACTATATATTGATGAAAACTAACAGGGAAAAATAAAAAAATCCATGGGAAAATTGGTGACCAATAAATGGAGTTTTTCCATATGAGTATAACTCCATTTATTGGTCACCAATTATTTTGACATATTTGAAGACAGATATGGAATCTATATGCTCTAAGTATCATATTAAAATTAGTTTCAACCCTCGGCAAAACCTATTAAAAAAAACGGTAACAACATGTCTACCTACCGTAAAACGGTTGTCAATACTCTCTTATAGACGGCGCGGCTTTCAGCGACGCCATTTTTTCGTGAACTGGAGAGCTCTATCCTTCAACTTTTGTAATACTATCACGCCATCTGCCAATCCTCTTTGGAAATACTGAGTTTCATTTCCTAACTCCTTGGCAATACGTCACGAGACACTTCTGGATTCTTATTGGGGTTTTTTTCTGACACGTCATTAAACTCATAGATTCCGTCACGCATACAACCAGCAACCTATCAGGTGAGTTTATTGACCTTGATTACGTCATTGCACTGAACCAATCACAGATACACACCTTCATTTAAGTCTCTCCTCACTTTAGTCATGGACGCCGCTTGTAATGGTTGTTCACCCCTCCCACATTCAGTGATTATTGACACTACAAGGAACAATAGTGCAGCCCTTAAGGTTTTTACTGACCATGGTTGTTTGCCTACCTCTGTTTCCTGCAAACTCTGCTCAAACGAATGTTACTATTATGAACCGGCAGACCAGTGGCGATGCGGTCATTATTGGTTTTTAAATAAAACCACTACTCGTCGTAACTCCTCGTCGAAAACGTGGACGCATCTCTTCCCCACCTACTCCCTCCACATCTCAATAAGGTATGCAATTACGCTTTCATATTTTCGCGGGTTTAAAAACGGCGAAAACTAAATTATTTAAGCAAAACTTGGCTCGTGTTTTAAGGTATTTCCGTAATTGTTTAATCGAAGTCCTCTTTTTTTTCTAGTTATTAAAAACGTATTCTATGGTGTATTATATGATAATATTATATAGAAGCAATAGAACTGTTCAAATGACCTGGGAAGTGTATATTAAACCAAATACAAAACTTTGAATAATGAGATAAGAGATATGTGTTTTTTATCACTTTTCATCCCAAGACCAGCGGGGGTCTGGGGGCAGCAGCCCCCAAGATGCCCAGGTTAGGTTAGGTTAGGTTAGGTTAGGTTAGGTTAGGTTAGGTTAATGACCAGCTATGTAAATACAGTAGTGAACATTTAGTTTAGTCTGTGCTCAAAAATCCATTTTCTTTAGCAGGCCATACACTAAACAATTACCCCCTTTTCACAGACAAATACACAAACAATCGGTCAAAGATGCAAATAGCGGGGGTGTGGGGGCGGCAGCCCCCACCCATAATACTAGGATAGGTTAGGTAAGGTTGTTAGGTTAGGCTAATGTCCTTTCAAAGGGGTATAGGCTTGTAACACTATGATAGCTTAACATGAGCCAAAAATCGAAATTAGGTTAGTGTAATTTGTTTACTCTTAAAACTCGCAAAACCAGAGCCAACTTTTCCCAAAACTTGGCTCGGGTTTTCCAAAATTCGGGTTTTATGGCATTGCAATTTCGGGAAACCTGAGCCAAATTTCTAAATGAGGTTACTGTCATTTCTTTGTCTACAAACTCGCAAAATCCGAGCCAGCTTTGGCCAAAACCTGGCTCGGGTTTTCCAAAATTCGGGTTTTATGGCTTTGCAATTTTGGGAAACCTGAGCCAAATTTCTAAATGAGGTTACTGTCATTTGTTTGTTTACAAACTCGCAAAATCCGAGCCAGCTTTGGCCAAAAGCTGGCTTGGGTTTTCCAAATTTCGGGTTTTATGGGTTTGCAATTTTGGGAAACCTGAGCCAAATTTCTAAATGAGGTTACTGTCATTTGTTTGTTTACAAACTCGCAAAATCCGAGCCAGCTTTGGCCAAAACTTGGCTCGGGTTTTCGAAATATTGGGTTTTAGGCCTTTGAAATACCTTCAAACCCGAGCCAAGTTTTGCTTGAATACGTATGTATCGCCGTTTTACGCATTTAACCCCTCATTTTCCCTGTACTTCATAGCCCTCCCCACTATTGGGCGGCGTGTCTTAAGATCGTTGTATAATGGGGAAAACGGTTTCGCCGAGGGTTCTAATTATTTCTAAACACTATATATTGATGAAAACTAACAGGGAAAAATAAAAAAATCCATGGGAAAATTGGTGACCAATAAATGGAGTTTTTCCATATGAGTATAACTCCATTTATTGGTCACCAATTATTTTGACATATTTGAAGACAGATATGGAATCTATATGCTCTAAGTATCATATTAAAATTAGTTTCAACCCTCGGCAAAACCTATTAAAAAAAACGGTAACAACATGTCTACCTACCGTAAAACGGTTGTCAATACTCTCTTATAGACGGCGCGGCTTTCAGCGACGCCATTTTTTCGTGAACTGGAGAGCTCTATCCTTCAACTTTTGTAATACTATCACGCCATCTGCCAATCCTCTTTGGAAATACTGAGTTTCATTTCCTAACTCCTTGGCAATACGTCACGAGACACTTCTGGATTCTTATTGGGGTTTTTTTCTGACACGTCATTAAACTCATAGATTCCGTCACGCATACAACCAGCAACCTATCAGGTGAGTTTATTGACCTTGATTACGTCATTGCACTGAACCAATCACAGATACACACCTTCATTTAAGTCTCTCCTCACTTTAGTCATGGACGCCGCTTGTAATGGTTGTTCACCCCTCCCACATTCAGTGATTATTGACACTACAAGGAACAATAGTGCAGCCCTTAAGGTTTTTACTGACCATGGTTGTTTGCCTACCTCTGTTTCCTGCAAACTCTGCTCAAACGAATGTTACTATTATGAACCGGCAGACCAGTGGCGATGCGGTCATTATTGGTTTTTAAATAAAACCACTACTCGTCGTAACTCCTCGTCGAAAACGTGGACGCATCTCTTCCCCACCTACTCCCTCCACATCTCAATAAGGTATGCAATTACGCTTTCATATTTTCGCGGGTTTAAAAACGGCGAAAACTAAATTATTTAAGCAAAACTTGGCTCGTGTTTTAAGGTATTTCCGTAATTGTTTAATCGAAGTCCTCTTTTTTTTCTAGTTATTAAAAACGTATTCTATGGTGTATTATATGATAATATTATATAGAAGCAATAGAACTGTTCAAATGACCTGGGAAGTGTATATTAAACCAAATACAAAACTTTGAATAATGAGATAAGAGATATGTGTTTTTTATCACTTTTCATCCCAAGACCAGCGGGGGTCTGGGGGCAGCAGCCCCCAAGATGCCCAGGTTAGGTTAGGTTAGGTTAGGTTAGGTTAGGTTAGGTTAGGTTAATGACCAGCTATGTAAATACAGTAGTGAACATTTAGTTTAGTCTGTGCTCAAAAATCCATTTTCTTTAGCAGGCCATACACTAAACAATTACCCCCTTTTCACAGACAAATACACAAACAATCGGTCAAAGATGCAAATAGCGGGGGTGTGGGGGCGGCAGCCCCCACCCATAATACTAGGATAGGTTAGGTAAGGTTGTTAGGTTAGGCTAATGTCCTTTCAAAGGGGTATAGGCTTGTAACACTATGATAGCTTAACATGAGCCAAAAATCGAAATTAGGTTAGTGTAATTTGTTTACTCTTAAAACTCGCAAAACCAGAGCCAACTTTTCCCAAAACTTGGCTCGGGTTTTCCAAAATTCGGGTTTTATGGCATTGCAATTTCGGGAAACCTGAGCCAAATTTCTAAATGAGGTTACTGTCATTTCTTTGTCTACAAACTCGCAAAATCCGAGCCAGCTTTGGCCAAAACCTGGCTCGGGTTTTCCAAAATTCGGGTTTTATGGCTTTGCAATTTTGGGAAACCTGAGCCAAATTTCTAAATGAGGTTACTGTCATTTGTTTGTTTACAAACTCGCAAAATCCGAGCCAGCTTTGGCCAAAAGCTGGCTTGGGTTTTCCAAATTTCGGGTTTTATGGGTTTGCAATTTTGGGAAACCTGAGCCAAATTTCTAAATGAGGTTACTGTCATTTGTTTGTTTACAAACTCGCAAAATCCGAGCCAGCTTTGGCCAAAACTTGGCTCGGGTTTTCGAAATATTGGGTTTTAGGCCTTTGAAATACCTTCAAACCCGAGCCAAGTTTTGCTTGAATACGTATGTATCGCCGTTTTACGCATTTAACCCCTCATTTTCCCTGTACTTCATAGCCCTCCCCACTATTGGGCGGCGTGTCTTAAGATCGTTGTATAATGGGGAAAACGGTTTCGCCGAGGGTTCTAATTATTTCTAAACACTATATATTGATGAAAACTAACAGGGAAAAATAAAAAAATCCATGGGAAAATTGGTGACCAATAAATGGAGTTTTTCCAAATTTTCTAACGCACCTGACGGAAAGCATCATAAATGGGCATTGCGAATCAAGCAACAAGGTTATTTTATGACCAAATAGATTTGCGCGTACATATAACAGGCCATCCTCCCTCCAATGAAGGCGTAGTGTTTTCAACACTTTAGGCATAGAAATTTTAATAGGTCTATATTTGTTTAGCCTAATATACTTTTACCTACAGTAAACACGATACAATACTCACGAGTTAAATTAAATTACTCAAAAGTACCACTCAGTAACCACTGGTCTATGGTCTAAGTAAAACTAACACAGTCTCAACTACTCTTCTTGGTGGCTTTTAAGGGCGATCCCGTCCGTTAATTGCCCTGTCTCTTGTGTGGCAGTACAGTCTTCACATGTAATGCACTAGGCCGGTCGTTTTTAGTCAACTACTCTCGTCAACAACGTCTTCAAGTTTTGTGTGGGATTAAAGAGCAGCTTCTTCTTCTTCGCGCCTGTCAAGACTCCAATGACAGTGTTGCCAGATCCATCCAGAAAACGCAGGTGCCAAATCAAGTTATTGTAACATTTAAATAATACAGTATGTATAGAAGCGTAAAGAAAATCAGTGATATATAAAGGAAATATGAGCACGACACAAATTGACACAAATAGACACAAATTGAAATTGTAATTGCAATACAGTAGTTATAAAATCATAAAACCTAGGAAAGTGTCATTGTAAAGGCAAAATCTTTCCGACCTATAATAATAATAATAATAATAATAATAATAATAATAATAATAATAATAATAATAATAATACTAGATATGAAGTCATATTATCACAAATAATACTAAAGAAAGTTACATAAAGCAGACTCATCGAATACGTGAAGGTGAATGTATTGAGGGACAGAAATAGGTTAAATAATTAGTTCAGTTCAGTTGCTGGTCGGGAAGCTATGCCTTTGCAACGGCGCCTCCCTTTTGTCGTGTTTTCTGTTTTTCTAATTCACCAGTCAAATTGATTATGTGTGTCAGGAATATTGTGTCATATTGCTTTGATAGGTGTGAATAATCTGGTTAGGCTGTCTGATCATAGATTGCGTCGTTCATGAGAGCGAGTGTTGTGTGTATGCGTTGGTGAGTTTCAATTTTGGATTCGATGCTTTACGAGACTATGTGATACTGTACAGGTATGCGCGCTAGTGTAGATTGATTCATTTGAGTTTCAGATGGTTTGTTAGTGTAAGTGATAGTTGTATAATTAATTTCTTATTTTCCTTGAGGTGGGTGTTCGGGGTATCGAATGTTGATTCAGTATGTGTTTTGACTTTTATGAATTATTGAGAGGTGATTTGGTAGAGGACTTAATTCAGTCAGTCAGTACATTCCCAGCACACGAGGATTACAATCTCTTCAGCTACTAGTGAGTGTTGGTGCTACATATTGTGAATTGCTTAACCTCTGAAGTGCGCACGGGGGTAAATGAAAACCTCCCCCTGTGCTGACGTATTTGAGGTTTTTCGTCACTAAAATATTCATTGTACCATTAATAGCATTAATAATTATCCATATGCGCCTATTATGGGTTGATTATAAAGGTATTAACCTGAAACAACAATAAAACGAGTGAAAACAGCGTTTGGATGGTCAAAATCGGAGATATAGCCCGCGAGTTGTATAATCTATGGGTGAGGCAAACTCCTTTCCCGCCAATTTCCCCCAAGGCCACTGAGACACAGTCGATCGATACTCTCTCTCTCTCTCTTGCACTCGATGGCCATCAGTGATGACAACACCCTGCTTGCAACTCGCTAATGTTAGCACGAAAATATACCTCAGAATAAGGGAATAATAGGGAAAATAGGTGATAACTGAGGAATAGGAGGAAAGTGGGGAAGGAGGGGAGGTAGAGGACTGAGATTTTGCATGGCCCAGGGGCCAAAAAAAAAAAAAAAAAATAAAATAAAAAATATTTTTTTTTTTCGATGTAAAAAGTTGATTTTTAGTTTTACTTGCTCCAGAGAGTCTTCCCGCAGTCCGCCGGCCGAACTCTAAAGAGTCTTCCCGCAGTTCCCGGGTTAAGAGTGAAGTATTAGTGATGGTGTCTGACAGTGATGATTTTCTTCTGTGATTGTATATGTCAGTATCATAATACTTTACGTCTTTACGGTGTAAAATCCTAAGTGTTTTCTTTCTTTGCTTCCTAGCGGTGTAGCGTGTGTGTGCTGGGGGTCTGCCACCAGAGCTCTTACTTATGAATTTTGACCAGGATCTTGCCCATGATATATACCAAGAATCTAACCTTAGTCCGGTCCTGATGTGGCCGTTTCATCTACCTGGTGCTTTAACCGAGTGGGCCCATCCGTGTGCGAGTGTGGGCTGGTTCTGTTTGGCCTGAGGCGAGTGTAGGACTTGGATGAGGGAGAGCGTTGGGTTACACTTCGAGCCCTGCAGCTGTTGACTGGTCCAGGATCGGCATACAAGTACAGTGTGGTGATGCCAGGTTGCCTTGTGTGAGCCCTCACGTATAGTTCTCGGGGCTGTACTGCAGTTTCTCAGCCTATGTGTGCCCGGACAGCCAGGAGTTCAAGTCAACCAGTGAAGAGGAGGGGGACTTCTATAATCATCATTCCCTTGCATTCCCTCTGGAGACCTAAGCCGTATTAGCCTACCTTAGGACAGCCAGGAGTTCAAGTCAACCAGTGAAGAGGGGAGGGGGGGGGGGGACTTCTATATTCATCATTACCTTGCATTCCCTCTGGAGACCTTAGCAGTAATGGCCTACTTTAGGACCCTCTCGTAGTCTACTTAAAGTTGTCATTCAAGTTGTCATTCAAGTTGTCATTCATGTTATCATTCAAGTTGTCATTCATGTTGTCATTCTTATTTGAAAGTTAATTAATTGACCACAAACTAATTAACCCTAAGATATTCACCACTGCACCCTTCTTTATAATGCGAATGTCTTGTAGTGTGAATTTGGATGAATGGTGTGAATGTGTGTAAATGTTTTGGATTTCTTTTTTCATTACTTGTAATATATATATTTTATAATTTACTTTTGAGGTTATGTATTTTCTATCACTAATCTTTATCTTATGTAGGCTAAGTGAATGAGTTGGTAATTTATCGAGTGTATATCAAGTTGCTCTGAAATCACGGAACCTACCTAGAATATCAAAAGTTATTTCCTTTACAGTGGCGCAGTGTGTAGGATACTCATTCTCTTATCCTGGGATTAGTATATTGTATGTTAAGAGCTCTGGTTGGTGTTTAACTATGTCTTCTTCTTTTTTAGGAGCTGTTGTCCCATCGATGTGATGGGGGTGTCCTGCTGAATGAGTTTGAGTTTCTTTGTGATTAATATTATCCTTTCTAGCCATGAGTGGAATATCCGATATACTTAATGGTTACGTCATTCAATCTCCTGTAATCTACGCAAAAACGGGTTGACCCATCTTTCATTTTTACTAGGACAACAGGGGAAGACCAGGGGCTGATGGACGGGGTAGCAATTCCGGCCTCTAACATCTCTTGGACTTGGCGTTCCTCTTCCTGGCGTTGTATGGGATTTTTTCTATGGGATGGTTGTCTTATGGGGGGGCCTGTGGTGTTAATGATGTGTTGTTCAACATCGGTCTGTCCTATTTCAGTGGGTTGTTGGGCAAATACGTCCCTGAACTCTAGCAATAGTTCGTACATGCTGTGTTTTTGGTGGTCGGATAATGTGTCAGGGAGAGGGGGTAATTTGAGACTGGTAGGGGTTTCATTGGAATCTATGGGGAGGTCATCAAATGTTTCGAGGTCTCCTATGATGAGGCCTTTTGGTAATGTCAGGGATTCTTCAGAGATATTGGCCACTAGAATGGGGTTTGTGTGAGCGGAAATGATGGCGGGTTGTAGGAGGCAACGATTGGGGTCGGTGGACGTGGTAGTGGGATAAAAATATCATGTGAGTTTGGGGTATGGGGCGAAGGTTAACCCATTTTTGATGGCGGGGGGGAATTTGACATTTATCTTGAACTACGGCTGGGCTAATGATGGTGGGGGACCGACTGGTGAGCAGGTGCTCGGTACGCATGAGGGGGGGGGAGGAATCACTTTGGTGGGGGTCACGCGTGAGGGAGGGATTAACGGCGCATGTGGGAGGATCAGAGGGGTGAGGTGTGAGTGATTTAGAAAACGGAATTTGTTGGTGGGACTGTGGAGGATTGGTGGGGGAAGAGTTAGGCATAGAACATGGGTTATTGATTGGAGGACTGATGTACTGATTTGTGGTTGTTAAAAGGACGAATTTGGGGAGTTTTGTCGGTGGCAGTGACGGTTTGTTTAGAGGTTATATGGGATTGGTGGGTTTGTCTGTCATGAGGGGGTGAGTCAAGTGTGGGGTTTTGAAGTTTTTTAGGGGTGTGAATTGTGTGGGGGTGGAAGGGAGCTACTGACGGAAAACTGTCACAAGGGAAATTTTGTTGGTGGGGGAATAGCTGAGCATTTCTGGAGCCATGGGGAAAACATTGTTGGGTACATAGGTCGGCATTTTCCCTGGAAACATGGGTACATAAATATTTGGTAGAATGGTTTTTACATACATAAGAGTATGTCCTGGAAACATGGGAGGATTGGACAGAGTTAGGAGAAATGGGGAGGTTTACATCATTTATTTGCTTGGACTTGTCTTCTTTCGTTTGCTGAGGCATTTTTTCAACGGAATGAGTGGTATTTTGAGAGAATTCGGGGCAAGGGGGGGGGGGGGGGGTTAGGAGTTACCTTAGTGCTAGCTGCAACTTGGTAATCTTGACTCAGAGTTTGTTGAGGGTGGAGGTGTTTTTTCTTTTTGTGAACTGGTTTCTGCGTGATGGGTTTGTCAGAGGCTTTGGGTTGGATTTTTTTTTTGAATGAGATCAGCCTCTGGCCTCAGTCAACCTGGGCCCGGAGTTTTTGAAGGAGGTCAAGTCCAAGGAAACCATCGTAATGTTTACAGCGGGAGGAAAATACTGTGAACGGGTGATAACAACGGTTATGGGGGTCAGGAGTAGTTACTGACAGGGGCAAAGTGTTGCCTAGGAGATTTAAGTAGGTATCAGCAGCTGAGATTAGTTCTGCTTTGGTAGGTAACAAGGGGCCAAATAGTCGGTGGTGTTGATCATAATAAGACTTGAACAAACATGACTTAGCAGCTCCCGTGTCGATTAACAAGCGGACAAGAATGTCCTTGATTTTGGCCATGTAATAAATGGGGGCAGTGCGATCAGTTATGGCGTCCCCCGCCGAGGCCATCGTGGGCGGGGGATACTTTAAAAACCCTGGGGGTCGGTATCTACCTCCTCCAGGGTTTCCTCGGTATCGCCTGAGGTCATAATATGGGGGGCTATGTCTTTGGTGTGCATTGCCTCCATTTCTTCCTCTTGTCCCGACTCCTCTTCATTTACAGAAATGCGAGGAGTAAAGGGGCGAGGTTTGGCAGAGTCACGAATTTGATGGAGGGCACACTTAGCACTACAGGCAGGGAAATCATAGGGGTTGATAATTACCAATGTAGGGTTGTTACTTTGGTTGGGGTTGTAGGTTTTGTTCCGGTTGAAAATTCTGCGTGGCTGGGTAGGTTGGAACCGGGGCCAACTGGGTTGGGGCTTGCCGGAAGGGTAGGTAGGTTTGTTGTGGAAGGATGAGGATGGGTAGGCATTCTTGGAGTTGAAGGTTTGAGCCTTGGGGTTTTGGTTGTCGAGGTGCTGTGGGTGTGTGGGAAACCTCTTGATTACAGCGATTTGGGTGGGTGTTTCCGTGTGCACGGCCAATATACGTCGGATCGTGATGAGATCTTTTTTATATCCGACGAAATCGTGCACATGGAAATGATTCTTTACTGCTGAGGGCAATATTGATACGAGGTTGACCAGAATCTGCTGTTCTTGCTGGATTCTGGTCAATGTGGGGAAAGACACTTTGATATGTTGGGCGATCTTATTCACTGTGGCATCTAGATCGCCTTCGAATTTAGTGTCTTGGAGATGGGTGTGGGCCACGAAAACGCCCAACGAAGGCTTAATGGCCTCTATCACTATTGTGCGAAATTCGTCCCATATGAGAGCAGGGTGCACTTGGTAGGCAACTAGGGAAACGGCTTTTCCCAGGTGCGTTAATGTCACGGCTATCTTTTGTGCGTCCGTGGTATAAACTAGGTCAAGTACGGGTTTCACTATAGTCATGAACATTTCGATCTCGTAAGTCTCCCCATCATCATAATGTGGGATGGGGACGTGAGAACGGTGCGCCATGATGTTATCGTGTTCTCGCTGTTCCAAACTTGCAATGTAATGCAACCTTTTATCCGAATCAAGAACCACCGCTGCCGCCAATGTTATGCCCTGTTTTTCTACAGGATTAACTTGGGTAATGTGAGTTCTAACTGACTGGGTATAGAAGGCTGCATGCACAAAACAAGGTATGAGGAATAGAGAACACAAAATAAACACACGGTAACAAGACACACGATCACATTTATTGACGTACACACTCCTGTAGTTTTCTTGATAATGATTGAGATGAAACATAAGAAGGTATGAATACTCGTACTAGACAAATCATAGAATTGAACAACTAGCATTAAGTGGATCTGGATGGAGCCTAGTCTCCCACTTCCAACGTTCAGGTATTAATCTTCTGATCACTGGCTTTATTCACAAGTTGATATACTGGAGACCATAAATGTTACTTATAGATTCATATTCACTATTAGATTTATCACTGGTAGCTCTGGTGCACAAGTAGTAGTTCACAGACTAGATTAGACACGCGTATTTTAGAGCACGGGAATTCTAGTAACCTCAGGGGGGTACTGATCTAAGTTTTATATTCTTGTATCAGAAACACATAGAACGCAAATCAGTGGGCAAACATAAGATATCACTAGGGTTTCACTGTTATGTAATAATATCTGGATATACGAGTAATTACGAGTTAATATCGCCTGTTAATTAATAAACACTGATACGCTTAGCACTTCCTAATGGAGTGGTTATATATGAATTATACTGTGGCAAAGATATAGCCACTTCGTAGAAATATTAATAAGTGAGTCTCTAAATAGCACTGTAACACTGTAGCACTGATAGAGTGAATCTTGGGTAGTATTTGATTGGTCTGGTCCTGGTTATCTTGCGTCCGTGATGTTGGGGGCTAACGACTGGTTCCGCGGCCGTCCAGATTGGTCCATATGTAGAAAGTTCTTAAGACGGATCTCTTGGCGATCGTTGCTGGTTACACTCTTATATACCCTCTGGTTTCTGGACCTGAATCACAGATATTAGGATCTTCCCGCAATCTGGATCAGAATTAACGCCAAGCGCATTTCACGTCGATCGCTCAGCTTCCCGGTCTGTATGAAGGTTATAAGGTGCACGTAGATTTCTTTTACGTGGACAGATCCTTCTATCTAAATCTGCCACGGAGTCTGCCGGCTCTGGAACTCAATTCTCAGGAACAAACAATGATAGAGCTCGAGGTCAACTCTAGGGACCAGCCACTGGTTGGTGTCTATCTTTCAACTGATTTTACTGGGGGCTGGAGCTTGGTTTATAGGTTCGGTTTTGGACCCTGTAGGCCATAGGGATCTCGAGTTTTGATGGACTTATATGAGCTCTCAATTGATACGGGAACTAGGTAAGGTGGTGATTACTGTTGCGGCACATGGCTGTATGGAGCCTTCATAATGTGATATAACTGAGCCTTAGTAAGAGGTACTATTTTGGCTATACTGGAAGTATTTAGGGGAGAGAGACTGGATCTACTTTGCGAGGAGGATTGGGACATCTGTGATAGGAGCGTCTCTCTTAGATTGTTCAGTCTTCATTCTATGGTATAGCTGAGGTGCTAATTTGGTTATCGAAGTATGCAAGAAAGGTTAATGGGTTATTGTGGGTTAATAGAGGTTAGTAAAGGTGTTAGTCATACATGGTTAGTTCATTGATAGGAAGAATTCCTGTGCTACCTGGCAATGACCCGGAAGTCAAAACAGGGGTCAGGTATACCTCCGCAGGGGTAGGGGTCTCCCTCCTCGGGTGGGTGAAAGGGGTAGGTGCGCATCCTCTCTCTGTGATGGTCGTCTGGGCGGCTGTGGCTGAGGGCTTGCCATATTACAAGTGTTTGTAATAACCCTCTGTTTATGAGACAGATGTGGGTGTTCGCAATACCAAAACCGAAGGTGCCTTGATCAGCTGGTTCAATTGGTTGGGTTGTTAATTGCATGGTTTGTTGGATGTGGTGGAGACTGGGTTGCTAACTCTGCCACATTTATCTGGAAGTATGGCAATAGAAGTTAGTCACTGGCGAGGCGGCTAGCCTCGCACTGACGATCATTTGGTACAGGGTTGTGAGGGAATAGATGGCATGCAAAGGGTTAGTAAAGTTATAATGGTGATTCTTCTTACTGGGGGAAGGTAGGCTGGATAGGAGTATATATACCAAAGGTTTGAGAATGTTAGTAACGGAAAAGTTAAGGATATTCAGGGGGTATGGTGGAGAGGCTAGGTTAGGAGGGAGTTGAGGAGCGTGGGGGGTTAACGAGAGGGAGAGGGTTAAGGGGGGGGCTATGTGGAAGTTTGACCCTAAGGTCTCTGGGCGTAGGGGTGGCATTAGGCTACAGTTGGTATCTTAGACTGGGGGTTACCGACAGGAAAGGTAGGGTAATTAACCTCTGAAGTGCGCACGGGGGTAAATGAAAACCTCCCTCTGTGCTGACGTATTTGAGGTTTTTCGTCACTAAAATATTCATTGTACCATTAATAGCATTAATAATTATCCATATGCGCCTATTATGGGTTGATTATAAAGGTATTAACCTGAAACTACAATAAAACGAGTGAAAACAGCGTTTGGATGGTCAAAATCGGAGATATAGCCCGCGAGTTGTATAATGTATGGGTGAGGCAAGCTACCTTCCCGCCCATTTTCCCCAAGGCCACTGCGACACAGTCGATCGATACTCTCTCTCTCTCTCTTGCACTCGATGGCCATCAGTGATGACAACACCCTGCTTGCAACTCGCTAATGTTAGCACGAAAATATACCTCAGAATAAGGGAATAATAGGGAAAATAGGTGATAACTGAGGAATAGGAGGAAAGTGGGGAAGGAGGGGAGGTAGAGGACTGAGATTTTGCATGGCCCAGGGGCCAAACAAAAATAAAAAAATAAAAAAATAAAAATAAATTTTTTTTTTTTTTCGATGTAAAAAGTTGATTTTTAATTTTACTTACTCCAGAGAGTCTTCCCGCAGCTCCCGGGTTAAACGCTACCGGGGGATGAGCAATAGGTGGTGGTATATGAGTCTGGAAATTATAGAATCATGTGGACTGTGGGGAAGATGAGGTTAGCTGTAGGTGTGTGCTTGACTGTGGATAAAAGTAGAGAAAAACATAGTGTACTATTACAGTCGACCCTCGCAAATCCGGACTTCACCAATCCGGACTTTCAACAATCCGGACACAATCCGGAGTCCGGTCCGATCGTCCGGTAGTGCGTACCGTAACGCATACTTGTCCGAATACTTAACATTTTGTCCGGTAGGTCAAATATACGTCTCCGATATACGTAAGACCAAGGACAAGTTAAAGAACTATGCTGCTAAATTTTGTGTCGAAGGCAATAAATCTAAAACTGGCAAAGCAAGACCAAGGAAAAATATGACCACAGCTGATCATTCCCAGCTAGATGCAGCTGTACTGAAGTGGTTTCTTCAGGAGAGGTCTAGTGGCGTGAATGTTTGTGGAGGAAGAGAACCTAACCCTCTCTCAAGTATATAACGCCGATGAGACTGGATTTTACTGGCGTTCTATGCCCAAAAATACCCAGGTACACTATTTTCTGAATCCGGACTTTTCCTGAATTCGGACAAGGCCCAGTCTCTTTTAGTCCGAATTTGCGAGGGTCGACTGTACTCGTCAATACGAGGGGTTATGGACACTATTATTTGACACGATTTCTTGCTGATCTAGTTGTCCCTGGGAACTGCGTTTTCTATGAAATATATCCCAAAGAAAGCAGCAGTTCGTAGGGGTAGCTTCGTTATTGTTTTGTGGTAGATATGCGTCGAGACAATGGTAAAAGAGGGTTATCTATACAATCTCTGGTTGGGGTAAGAATTAGAGTTACTGCATAGTGGCTAACATCTTCAGTCATTATCTCTGTCTAGGTCTTACAGGAATAATGGTTATATATACAATGGTGTACCCGTGGGTATCATAGCTTCTTATCAATTATGACATGGGGGTTAACATATTACTTCTCAGATGGAAGAACATACATTGATTTATGGGGGCGGTTGGTCTTCAGAAACTTAGTCTGGCAAGACAAGGTATTTTAGGGGGTTAACATATTACTTCTCGGATGGAAGAACATACATAGATTTATGGGGGCGGTTGGTCTTCAGAAACTTAGTCTGGCAAGACAGGGGTTAACATATTACTTCTCGGATGGAAGAACATACATAGATTTATGGGGGCGGTTGGTCTTCAGAAACTTAGTCTGGCAAGACAAGGTATTTTAGTGTATGTTGATATTGATATCTTAACTTAGGGACAGGGCATGGGTGTATTAAATTAACACCTTATTGGCGGGCTAGGCGGTATTTTACACCGAGCCGCCCAGCGGGCACAATCCCGAAATATTCGCTCACTTTCACTCGCCCTAGCGCCGTAACTATGGCTCCAATCGGAACGAAACGATCATTTTTGGAACGCGCCACTCTCCGTCTCCCCATAGAAGTCTATTCTGAATGAAGTGAGCGAGTGTGGAGGGTGGGAGGAGGTGAGGAAGAGAGGCTATTTTTGGTCTATTTCCCAGGCGCGTTCGGATGCGTTCGCTTTGTCCTGACTTCGGCCTCACGCGCGTCTATTATTCCTTCGGTAAGCCCTCTTATTTTTTCTTGTTTCTCCTTATTTCTGTATTCTCTGTATTCTCGCTCTCTCTCTCTCTCTCTCTCTCTCTCTCTCTCTCTCTCTCTTTCTGTCTCTCTCACTCCTCTTGTCTGTCTGTCTGACTCTCTCTCTCTCTCTCTCTGGCTAGCTCGCTTTCTCTCTCTCTCCTCCCTTCTCCTTCGTATGCGCTGTCTCCCTTCCTCCCTTTCTCTCTTCTCTATATTTCTCCCTTTCGTATATGTAATTCTCATTATTCTTTTCTCTAATCCCTCTTTCTTTATTTGCTTGTAATATTTCTGTATTATTATATCTTTTTCACTCTATTTTCAGTTCAGTTTCTGTATTCTCTTTCATTTATCACTAATAAATTTCATTCCTTACAAGCTACCGTACAAATACGGTATATATATATATGATATATATATATATATATATGTTATGCCCTGTTTTTCTACAGGTTTAACTTGGGTAATGTGAGTTCTAATTGACTGGGTATATAAGGCTGCATGCACAATACAAGATATGAGGAATAGAGAACACAAAGAAACACATGGTAGCAAGTTACACGATCACGTTTATTGATATACCACTGCAGAATACTTGTGTAAGACAATATAATAGAATCGAACAACACTAGCATAAGTGGATCTGGATGGAGCCTAGTCTCCCACTTCCAACGTTCAGGTATTAATCTTCTGATCACTGGCTTTGATTTAACAGGTTTATATACCGAAGACCATCAATGTTACTTATAGATTCATATTCACTGTTAGATTTATTACTGGTAGCTCTGGTGCACAAGTAGTAGTTCACAGACTAGATTAGGCACGCGTATTTTAGAGCACGGGAATTCTAGTAACCTCAGGGGGTACTGATCTAAGTTTTATATCCTTGTTTCAGAAATACATAGAACGCAAATCAGTGGGCGAATGTTAGATATCACTAGAGTTTTAATATCTGAATAAGGTAATTACGAGAGTCAAGGTCGCCTGTTAATTAAGAGCACTGATCGCTTAGTACGTCCCAAATGGAATGGTTAAGTATGAATTACACTGGGCAAGGTCTTAGCCACTTCGTAGAAATATTAATTAGTGAAATCTCTAAACAGCACAGTAATATGTAGTACTGCTAAAGAGAATCTTGGGTAGTATCTGATGGGTCTGGTCCTGATTATCTTGCGTCCATGATGTTGGGGGCTAACGACTGGTTCCGCGGCCGTCCAGGGGGGCCATATGTGTGAAGTTCTTAAATATGTGGGCAGGTCCTTCTATCCAAATCTGCCACGGAGTCTGCCGGCTCTGGGATCTCACTCCGGAACAACACAAGGGCAGAGCTAGAAGTTAACTGCAGGGTAGTGACCCCTGGTTGGTGTCTAGCTTTCAACTGATTTGACTGGGGGCGGGAGTTAGATTTATAGGCTCGGTTCTGGACCCTGTAGACAGTAGGGATCTCGAGTCTTATGGACTTAATTGAGCTCTCAATAGAAATGGAGACTAGGTAAGATGGTATTTACTGTTGTGGCACAGGGCTATAGGAAGCCTTTATATTTTCATATAACAGCCTTAGTAAGAGGTACTATTTTGGCTATACTGGACGTATTTAGGGGAGAGAGACTGGATCTACTTTGCGAGGAGGATGGGGACAGCTGTGATAGGAGCGTCTCTAGATTGTTCAATCTTCATTCTATGGTATAGCTGAGGTGCTAATTTAGTGATCAGAGCATGCAAGAAAGGTAAATGGTTTATTGTGAGTTAATAGAGGTTAGTAAAGGTGTTAGTCATTCATGGTTAGTTCATTGATAGGAAGAATTCCTGTGCTACCTGGCAATGACTCGAAAGTCAAAACAGGGGCCAGGTATACCTCCGCGGGGGTGGGGGTCTCCCTCCTCGGGTGGGCAAAAAGGGGGAGCTGGGCGCCCTCTCTCTGTGATCGTCGTCCGGCGGCTGTGGCTAGGGGCTTGCCATATCACCAGTGTTTATAATAACCCTCTGTGTATGAGACAGATGTGGGTGTCTTTAATACCAAAACCGAAGGTGCCTTAGCTAGCTGGTTTTACTCGGCTGGTTGTTAATTGTAGGGTTTGCTGGATGTGGTGGAGACTGGGTTGCTAACTCTGCCACATTTATCTGGAAGTATGGCAATAGAAGTTAGTTACTGGCGGGGCGGCTAGCCTCGCACCGACGACCATTGGGTGCAGGGTTGTGAATGTGTTGTAAGAGAATAGATGGCATGCAAGGGGCTAGTAAAGTTCTAATGTTGTTCTGGCCTACTAAGTGAAGGTAGGCTGGATAGGAGTATATATATAAAAGGTTGGAGAGCGTTAGCAACGGACAATTCAAGGATCTTCAAGAGGTATGAGAGAGAGGCTAGGTCGGACAAGAGTCGAGAAGCGCGGGAATTCTTAATGAGAGGGGGGGAGAGTTCAAGGGCTACAGGGAAATTTTGCCCCTAAGGTCCCTGGGCGTGGGGGTGGCATTAGGCTACAATTGATATGGAAGTTTGAAAAGGCAGTAGAATACATTAGCCAAAATATGCTACCGGGGAATGCAACTATGGGGTGGTATATGAGTCTGGAAAAGATAGAGTTATGTGATCAGTCCGAATTTTACTAAGTACCCCTACGAACTGCCGCTGTTGTTGGTATTTATATTTAATAGAAAACGCAGTTCCCAGGGCCAACTAATAGTATCCATAACCCTCGGACAGTCTTAGTTATTGTTTCGGGGTACTTATGGCAGATACTGGTAACCAGGTTATCTTATACAATCTCTGGTTGGGGTAAGAGGTGTAAGACACGAAGTAAATTGGCGTAGTGTGGGCTGTGGATACGAAGGAGGCAAGGGGAAGACGTATGACAATTGTGGAAAGTAAATGGAAAAAGGTGAACACAATGGCGGATAAAAATACTTAACCTAAGGATTGCATACATAGATTTATGGGGCGATGGGTCTTCAGAAGCTTAGTCTGGCAAGACAAGATGTTAGGGAATGTTAATATTAATACTTAGTTACTAGAGGAACAATGCAAGGGGCGACTGAGCACGGGTTACATATATCTATACTCGTCATGGAAAATGATATACGAGGTCTAGGGACAAGCGTGGGTGTTTTTAACTTCTAAGATATATAACATCTACTTCTCGGATGTAAGAACATACATAGATATAATTATGGCTGTCTGATGTGTTGGCATTGGCTCAACGTCGGGACAGGGCATGGGTGTTTTTAATATGAATGTATATTCCTGTTCATCATCTTTGTAGTTAGGAGTGTAGGACACGAGGGGGTTAGTGTACGTGAGGTGTGGAAAATGGTCAGTTTAGAAAAGGTAAATGGGTGTAGCCAGGAGCTGCTTAGCCCTGCGGGCTTGGGCCTGTCTGAAATGGCTGGCTCGGTCAGCTGGTCCTTTCGTTCTGTGGACCTTTCCTTTGGTGTTTCTGTGTGGTGTTCGTTCGTGGCTTCTGTGGTGGGCTTCTCGTTCTGGGGCATTTTAATATATATATACTGTATATTGGTGTATATTGATATCAATCATTTGATAGGCGTATATATCACGGTATACGGTAGATTTCTGTCCCTACAATGTACATGGTGATATGTATGCCTATCAAATGATTGATATCAATATACGGTATATATATATATATATATATATATATATATATATATATATATATATATATATATATACTGTATATTGGTGAATATTGATATCAATCATTTGATAGGCGTATATATATCACCATGTACGGTATATTTGTGACCTTGAAATTGCTATGACTCTTCTCTCTCCTTTTGTAAGGAGAGAAATGTACCGTATACCGTGATATATACGCCTATCAAATGATTGATATCAATATATATATACTGTATATTGGTCTATATTGATTTCAATCATTTGATAGGCGTATATATCACGGTATACGGTACATTTTTGTCCATACAATGTACCGTACATGGTGATATGTATGCCTATCAAATGATTGATATCAATATACGGTATATATATACCGTATCATAGCAATTTCAAGGTCACCTTCGTAAGGAAACAAATATACCGTACATGGTGATATATATACGCCTATCAAATGATTGATATCAATATTCACCAATATACAGTATATATATACTGTATATTGGTGAATATTGATATCAATCATTTGATAGGCGTATATATATCACCATGTACGGTATATTTGTTTCCTTACGAAGGTGACCTTGAAATTGCTATGACTCTTCTCTCTCCTTTTGTAAGGAGAGAAATGTACCGTATACCGTGATATATACGCCTATCAAATGATTGATATCAATATATATATACTCTGTATATTGGTCTATATTGATTTCAATCATTTGATAGGCGTATATATCACGGTATACGGTACATTTCTGTCCCTACAATATACCGTACATGTGACCTTGACATTGCTATGACTCTTCTCTCTCCTTTCGTAAGGAGAGAAATGTACTGTATACCGTGATATATACGCCTATCAAATGATTGATATCAATATATATATACTGTATATTGGTCTATATTGATTTCAATCATTTGATAGGCGTATATATCACGGTATACGGTACATTTTTGTCCATACAATGTACCGTACATGGTGATATGTATGCCTATCAAATGATTGATATCAATATACGGTATATATATATTGTTACGACCGGGCACTCGGGTACACTAGGGCTCTTACACAGGACTCGAGTATGGCTCGCTGCCACAACGGAAACACACGATCCCAACCCCAGAGTACTGCCAGCCGAACAAAAAACGCCACTACCCTCCAGAGTTCTATCTGCTATAACGGGGTATACAAGAACTCGGTACTAGCGTTTCACACAACAGACTAATAACAAGACGGGAGTTATCTAGTCTGGTCAACAATCAAACAAAGAAGAAAGTACTACAACACTAAAGAATAGTGTTGGCCGAAGCCGAAGTAATCCACCCTTGAACTAAGAACTTAAGAAGTCCTCCACCCTCTACTTCGGATCGGCACTATTACGTTACGTTAAACAATAGTCCTCGAGCATCAAGCAAGGAATCTTCTGATAAGTTAGATGCTTCTCGAATACTCATAAGAAGTAAGTATCGGATTTTGAACAGCAATTTAATGAATAACTCACTGGTAATTAAAGGCTTTAAATTGACATAAGAAGAATTATAAGAATAAGCAATAGGATATGGCAAACATTAAGAAGAAGTACTCCGACAATGCACTGGCAATAGCCTACTAAGATTGTGCTCGTGGGCCACTAATCTCTGAAGTAGCTAAGCGTGCCACACATGAAATCAATAGTGCTTAAACAATAATATACATAAGGAGAAGCTTCAATAATATGCTGTATCTGCTGGTCGAGCAAAGTCTAGCTGGGATATCTAAGGTTAAGAGACAATGGCTGAGCAAGCGGCTCGTAGCCTAGCGAGGTCCTTAAGACTGTGCGGCCAAATTACGGTAATTGACGGGATGCTCTCTTGAGAGATCCAGATCACTAGTATCTGGTTCTCTCCTGGCGATCCTCTCAAAGTCAAGCAAATGAGATAGCACAGTGTTGGGTGGCACAGGCAAAAGCCCTCACTCGCAACACAGTGCTAAACTCCCACGGTACACAGTCAGAAAGACCACCTAGGCGTTCCACGTCTCCGTTGCAATTGTACTGGTTCAACCGCAACCTAGTACTCATAGGAAATCACAACTCAGAAACCCTATCCCAATCTAGCATTGCCTAAACCAGCAGAAAACAGGAACATGAATAATCGCACACAGGGAAATGCATATACGAGTGCAACAAACATCAATCAATCCTATTCTAGTTAACCCTTCCAAAAATAGGCTATCTAACAGGCACTTATCTCGTGAGAACTCAAGCGATAATACTTTGGCTGACTAAATCTGCACCAAAGGGGTCATGGAGGTTAAACAGGGACGAGAAGAGAAGAAGATAGGCTGTTCAGAGAGTAGAGAAAGTTCACATCAGTCGGAAGAATATGGATAGTTGCAAGGGATATGAGAAGTCGCTTTGCCTGATGAGTTCTAAGGACAATGCGGCTAGACTTCCCTTTTTATACTCGGCCCTCTAGTGAGCATATCGCCAACTACTAAGGACCGCCCACTGGCAATCATGACGTCATATTCTCTCTCAATCTGGGATCGACAAAGAACTTCCCACGCGCTGAAAGGGAGGAAGGGAGGAGGGAGGAGGGAATTAGGCCTATCTGCCCGCGTGGCGCACTCACTGGTCCCCGTTACGTAATATCTCTCTCTCTCTCTCCTCTCATCATTACATATAAGTCCCACACACAATACTTATAACTAATGATATAAAATAGAACTCGTTGACTCAGATGAAAACAAAATACATATTTATAATACTTATAGTACAACGGCTCACATAAACTAAGTTAGGAAACTCTACACAGACTACAGCCAAAGTTCCTGCCCTGACGATCCTAGCGAGAGTGGGGCCTGACTGGGCGTTCTGTACAGCATGCTCATACTCGACATGCGTCACACCTCCCCCAAGATTTTACTTGCTCAACCCTGAGCTAAAATCTGATATACAGAACCCCATCAAACCCCTCACACCCAGCGACCGCATGGCACTAAAACAACGCTGAGTTTATCACTAAAACACATCTTATATAAAAAAAAAATTCACATTTCATAACTCCTCCCAACAATAGTAAAAGACATAATATCATGCTCCCAGAGCGAGCTTACAGCAGCTCAGCCGTTTGATAGTTCGTGGACTACTCAAACACTATAGGCTATGACAAACTTATACAATTATCTATATCAAAAAGAAAGAGTTTTTATATGATTTTTATATTTTAATATGTTTTTTTCCGGCTGCACTATAAGGGCAGCCTATTTTCTTCTATACCAAACGCTCAACAATCCTGCTTTACGACCCAATACGCTGGGCTACAACCGCGAGCCAACAAGCACCAAGCGCAAAATACTACTCAAACCAAAGCAGGAGGCTACCCGTGTGTCAATCTCTTCGGGATCATACACCTGTGATAGCCTACGACTGATCATCTACCCTCGATAAACAATCCGCAATCACATTGTCACATCCCGCAATATGCCGGATGTCCAGGTTATACTCCTGCAACATCAATGACCACCGGGTCAGTCTCATATTGCGATTGTGAAATTGATTTAGGAATCTCAAAGGGTGATGATCAGTGTAGATAACCACGACTGGGCCATAGGCTGGAACATACACCTCGAAGTGCCTGAGTGACAGCACAATCGCCAGTAATTCCTTTTCTATTGTAGAATAGTTCTTTTGTGCAGCATTGAACTTCTTAGAAAAGAAACTTACTGGGTGTTCCACACCTTCATTGTCTGTCTGTAGCAAGACGGCACCAGCCCCTACACCACTAGCATCTGTTGCCAGCTGAAAAGGCCTGTTAAAGTCTGGGGCCCTGAGTATCGGGTGAGTACACAGCAAATGCTTCACTAAATTAAAAGCCTTTTCACACTCAGGCGCCCACAAAAACTTTTTGTCTTTAGATAACAAATCTGTGAGAGGTGCCAACACCGTAGAGTAACCTTTTATAAAGCGTCTGTAGTAGCCTATCATACCCAAGAATCTCATGATCTGCTTCTTGGTGGTTGGGTGCGGAAATTTATTGATAGCCTGTACCTTGTTCTGAGGAGGGCACACCTGTCCCCTTCCCACTACAAACCCAAGGTACTGCACAGTGGCTTTTACGAAGTCACACTTTGCCAAATTTACTACCAGACTTGCTTCACTAAGTTTCCGGAACAAGGTCTCCAGGTGCTCACAATGGCTCTCAAAGTCGTCATCATAAATGATTACATCGTCCAAGTATACGGTGCAATTTGGAATGTCCTTGACAATTTCATTCATCAGGTTCTGAAACGTTGCTGGTGCATTCTTAAGTCCGTAGGGCATAACATTACACCGGTAAGTACTCCCGTCCACCACAAAACCACATACCTCTTTAGCGCGCTCGGACAAAGGTACTTGCCAGTAACCTTTTACTAAATCAACTTTAGACAAAAACCGAGCATTACCAATTTTATCAACACTATCATCAACCCGAGGAAGAGGATATGGGTTAGTTGGAGTCAAACCGTTTAGCCTACGGAAATCAATACAGAAGCGTACCTTGCCATCTGGTTTAGGCTGCAGTGTTACGGGGGAAGTCCATTTAACGGTACCTTTCTCTATCAACCCTCTACCGAGCATATACTCCAACTCATCCCTCAGAGCGGGTAGTTTTATGGGGGGCACACGGTATGGGATTGACTTAAAGGGTAGATGGTGCCCCACGTCAACATCATGCATAGCCTGAGTAGTGAGGCCTGGATGTTCAGCGAATACAGTGGGGTATAAACCGAGCAACTGACGGATAGCTTCAAATTGCGGCTCAGGCAAATGGGCTATAGCCTCGTCAGCCCTTAGGCTCGAGTTCCCCGCCCACTGATCCGCTGAAACATGGTGATCCCAGCTATCCTCCTCTGAAGCTTGACTGTCCCCCTCTCCTTCTCCACCACGGCCGCAACAAGCCAACACAGGGACAGTGAGAGGCTCAGAGGGGCGCCTCACATACTCTTTTATCAGGTTCACGTGACATAACTGATTCTTCTTCCTCCTGTCTGGAGTGGCAACAAGGTAATCTAGGTCCGAAATTTTCTCCACAATTTTATAGGGTCCAGTATACTTCGCCGACAAGGGGTTACCCACCAAAGGCAACAAAATCAACACCTCCTGTCCCACAATGAACTCCCGGAGCTTCACTTTGCGATCATACCTGTCCTTCATTAAAGCTTGTGACCCTGTTAAATTCCGACCTGCCATCTCCAGACTCTTAAGCATGCGCTCACGGCTTTCAAACACATACTTCAACAAGGAACAAGGCGGCACAGTTCCTTCCCAAATTTCCCGCAGCATATTAAGGGGGCCCCTGACTCGGTGTCCAAAAATCAGCTCGTTTGGACTAAATCCCAGGCTCTCACCAGGCACTTCCCGAGCAGCAAACAGTACATAC